>MCJB01048809.1:233527-335229 GCA_002018475.1 Nicotiana obtusifolia
GGGGGGGGGGGGGGGGGGTTGTAGAGTCTTACGATGTTTGTGAAATTTTTCTGGCTGGGGAGGCAGTGGGAGCTAGTCCTTCATCGGCCCAAGGGTTTCTTCCCCATTGTATTTGGACTCAGCTCATAGCAATTTCTGAAACTAGACAATGTATGACATTTTCTTTGTATATGTTGGATTGGCTTATTATTGGTAGGAACAGATATAAATGAAAAATGATTGTGGGCTAAAAAATTGGAGGAGAAACTATTCTGTCTTGTGCTGGGATGTCATTTAAATTTACTCTCCATTTAACTCTTTTTGTACCTATGCCCAACTTAAACAGGAACTACTTTTTGTAGGTGTATGCTTTATCAGAGCCCACATTATTGGTTCAGTTAAATTAGCTCTTTTACCATGGCGAGAAACCAGACTTGTATTCTCTGTCCAACCATTTAGTTATTATTTGTTAAACTTCTGTTGTGGAATTTTTCAATCCAACTATTTGATTCTTATTTCTTAAACTTCTATTGTGGAAGTCTCTAGCTTTTTCTATATCATTTTTAAATGTTATTTTGCATATTTGCAGGAGATAGTTTCCATCTACCCTGTTTTGTCACCACCAAACCTGACTCCTGCTCAATCCAATAGAGTTTGTAATGCACTGGCACTTCTTCAGGTATAGAAACTTCTTTTCCTTGTGGTTTTTTTCTTGATACTGTTTCTATTATTCATTCTTGTTGGTGATCTTTAAAGTACTGAGTTATTATCATTATTAGATCTCAGCAGTAGGATATAGAAAATTGTATAGGTGTGGGATTGTGGTTTATGTATGAAAGGTGAAGAAGTGGTTATGCACCGGACTGGAAGGTGCTCAAATTTTCATTGTATTGACATCCTATAAATATTAGTTGGCAATACCTGTTAATAGTGAAGTAGTTTTTAAGTTTTTATTATTTACCTGATCAAAGAAAAAGTTTTGAGTTTTATTATTATATGGAGCAAATTGCATATCAAAGATCAGGTTTTAATGATAGTGTAACTGCTTTTTCAGGGTAATCTTATTCACAGTATGCCTCCATTATTTAGGTTTTTTGCAAGTCAAATCTTATACTGTTTCCTAATGAAACTGCCTTCAATTGCTTGTATTTTGCAGTGTGTAGCCTCTCACCCTGACACCAGAATGTTGTTCCTCAACGGTAAAGATTGTGTTTCTTCTTTTCTTTTTTCTTTTTTCTTTTAAATTGTTGTAGCTGTTTCTCAATTGCAATCAGCTTGGCCTTTTTGATATACAAAAGTAACCTTCTCTGGCTGCTCTTTTAGGTGGAATGTCATTGGAGAGAAGATGACAATATCCATATACATCCTCTTGTATATGGATACATGAGTGGCCTGTCTTTGCTTGATACGGATCATTAACCTGTTCAGTTGATATAATTCCTTGACAGCATTGTTATTGTCTTGTTTCATATATTTGTTCAAGTGCAGGAACGTTAGAAGTTGTTTTATGTTGTTATGTAAATTGTTACTTCTGTTGATTTGCAGTTGTTCATGAATGCAAAGTGCTTCTCTTAACAATGTCACAGATACAATTCTTAAAACCCCTCATTTACCTTATCCCAAAACAAAAAAGATTTTCTTAAAACCCCTCATAGTTACATCTCTTATACACAGGCACTTGCTTCGTGCTTTTCTCTTAATAAAATTCTTATTTACTTGTCAAACACAGACACAGTCAAAGAATAAAACCCAAATAGTATCACTTGGCATTCACTTGATAAGTCTTTAGAGGAGAACTGTAATTTGATTTTCACATGAAAACACTATACTTGGATGTATGTTATCCATTACTCAGGAAAAAAATTATACATTTTTCTTTGAATTCACAGCTGTCAAGTTATAGAGACTGTCCTTCCTCGGCAGTCGCGGATGTCCATAAAGAGGAGAAAAATTACATGGTTTGTGGCCTTAGGTTCATTGAAAACTGGCTAGTGCAACACAAGCCTGTCCTAGATATACTATCCCGGCCCCCATATTATTCATGAAAAATGCTTTGTTACCTTCAAAATGTAATACATATTGTAAAAAAGAACCAAATAGATGGTGTTTATATTGTTGATGTGTTTCCGAGATCTGGAACGACCTCAGTTTGATGATAATCGTAATTGTGATCCATCATAGTTGTGATCTTTTAGTTGCTTTCCTTGATAAATCCTTCTGACTGTTTCCTACTTTGCAGCGCATATCCCGTTGTATTTGTACCCCTTTCTTAATACAACAAGCAAGTCAAGACCTTTTGAATATCTGAGGCTTACTAGCTTAGGTGTCATTGGTGCCCTGGTGAAGGTAATAAGTCTGATGAATTTCATGCATCTTTTTCTCTTTCAGTGTTAGTGTTATTAAGGTTTTGTTCATGATCATATCTACTGGGAATGACAGTCTATGAGAAGGAAACCATGATTTGTTATAATTTCAGGAGCTCAAGATGCTGTTTATGGAATCTTTCCCTGCCTTAATCCATTATTGTTCTAAAGTTCAGGGTACTCTGTTTCTTTTTATTTTTTCTGTGCAGGTAGATGACACTGAAGTTATCAGCTTTCTCCTATCGACAGAGATAATTCCTCTGTGCTTGCGTACAATGGAGATGGGGAGTGAACTGTCAAAAACAGTGAGTGCTTCCTCAATGACAGTTTCCGACCATATCCTCCCTTGATCAGATTTTCATGCATCTAATTTGCGCATGCTGACAGGTTGCAACTTTCATTGTGCAAAAAATCCTTCTAGATGATGTGGGTCTGGATTACATCTGTGCCACAGCTGAGAGGTTTTTTGCAGTAGCCCGAGTTTTAGGGAATATGGTTGGTGCACTAGCTGAACAGCCTTCATCAAGACTGCTGAAACACATAATTAGGTGCTATCTTCGTTTGACAGATAATGTTAGGTTAGTTTTCTATATCACCATCCCAGTTTTCCTTTCAGCTTGCTTATGTGTAATAATATATCACAGCCCTCTCGTGTCTTCCCTTTTTTATGGGCTAAAACTGATATGCACTGGTTATGGCAGGGCATGTGATGCACTGAGAAATTGTCTTCCGGATATGTTTAGAGATACCACCTTCAGCAGTTGTCTTCGTGTACGTAATGCTTGAAATCTAAGTAGCTTCCCACCCCCATCCCCAACCTGTTTCTCCTATAAAACATGAAGCATTCTTTTTCTGGCATTAGACCTTTTCTTTTTCTTCGTATCGTTGATTGAGTTTGCCCATTGTGCTTGTCAGGAGGATCAAACAACGAGGAGGTGGCTACAACAATTGATCCATAATGTTAGTGTGTCTCGGGTTTCTTTGCAGGCTGGAGGTTTTGATCATATGCTGGTGAACTCACTGAGTTCACACAACTAGGACTTAATTGAGACTTCCTTGGATCTTTCACTGAGTCCCACATTGGTGGCTTGGTTGGAGTATTTGAGGTGTATAATAGGAATGCCTATCTTTACGCGTATTGCCATAGCGTATTTTGTGAATTTTGGAGATTGGCAACTTTATTATTTGCTACAAAAAGGAGATCAATAATGTTATTAGACAATCTAGCAAACTTTATTTATGCAGATATGGATTTAATTCTCCTTGATGAGATATAAAGGTGGAGAAAGCTCAGTGCATTTACTGAGTAGACTTCCCTGATTAATGAATTCCTTTCATTTTGCTCTAAAAGAAATATTTTATGGGTATCAAGTTTTAATATTAAATTGAGGGATCATTCATGGAAGTTTAATCCCTTGCATTCTCTTTTTAGTCGAGGGTCTGTCGGAAACAACCTCTCTACTTCATAAACGTAGGGGTAAAGTTACGTGCGCATTACCCTCGTCACACCTTACTTGTGTAATTTTATTGAATATGTTGTTAAACTCAGCACCAAAAGGTGGGTAATGTCATACTACATAGTATAAAAACATGCCAACTCCATTCCTCACCTCGACGATCTTCAAGATAGAGCAGATGTTTTTTGCTTACACTCGAGACTTGGATCATGTTCGTATTGCTATGTGGTCAGAAGGGCCGAAACCTGATCTTGAATCAAAATCTATTTTTTTAATAATTGCTCAGTACTACAAATTAAAATACTATCAATTATATAAGTAACATTGTTTGTTAACAAATAAATTACCCATTTTCTAGAAATTTAAAGGGAGAAGAAGAGGCAAAAATTAGAACAGAAATATCATTCGATTTGTGGATTTTCAAAAAAAAAAAAAAAAAAAAAAAAAAAGAAGCGAAGCTTCGTCATTGAGTGAAAAATAAAAATTTATGCAAAGTTACAATCCCGCCATGAAATAGTACACTTACACGCTTTCACCTATGTTATTTTTTTGATCGGAAGGGCGAGAGAACTAACTATTTAGATCGGATTATCCGGAAAGATACTTCGTAAAATAGTTCATGCATATTTGTTGTCAAGAGCAACAAGATTAAGTTTGTAAGGACCAATTTGACAAAGCTTTCATAACTTAAATTTCACTAACTAGGGTCTTTTGGTTGCAAAGCGAGATATTGAAAAATTAACAATTTCAGGATTATTGTCATCCTACATCTAATATGTGATACTCCATCCGTTCCAATTTATGTGAACCTATTTGACTGAATACGGAATGTAAGAAAAAATAAAGACTTTTGGAATTTCTGGGCCTAAACAAGTCAAAAAAGGATCCAGATTATTTGTGTGGTTATAAAAGCTTTTCATTAAGGATAGAATTGAAAGTTTAAGCTAAATTGTTTCCAAATTTAGAAAGGTTTCATTCTTTTTTAGAATGGACCAAAAAGTAAATAGGTTCACATAAACTATAACGGATGGAGTAGTTAATACAACTAATTTGGGTATAAAATTTGTACCAATGTTAGCTAATACCCATAACTAAATATAAAATAAATATAATTGCAAGTTCTATCCCCGGTTTAAATCTTAATTTTGATACGACCCCAATATTAGTTAATTTGTTGGAAAATGGCGTTGTGGGTTGGGTTTTGAATTACAAAGCAGGTCCTTGATTTTATATGATTTATTGTTAAAACCCCTGAAATTAAAAAAGAAGAAAGAAAAAAAAGCAGTTACTATCACATTTCAGCTGTGACAGTCAATACTTGGGATCGCCGGAAAATTGCGCGATGATGACGGAAGCAAATAGGCTACCGGCGGAAGAAATCACAAACACGGCGACATACGTAACGGTAGTAGAGGAGCTATTGAAGTATCGATTCAAGAACACGAAGCTTCTAGAAGAAGCTCTTACTCACACTTCCTGTAATTCTTCTTCAGCTTCTAATAATTACCAGCGGCTCGCTTTCGTCGGCGACGCAGCTCTCGGCTTAGCCATTTCCAGTTATTTCTTCTCGGTTTACCCGGAAATTGACTGCGGTAAGCTCACTGACCTCCGAGCCGCCAACGTCAGCACCGAAAAGCTCGCTAGAGTCGCCGTCCACCTCGGTCTCTACAACTACCTCCGCCGCAATTCACCGATCCTCGATGAAAAGGTACATAAATAATCATTTTAAAAGTGTTTACTCCCTTTATTTTCATTTTATTAATTATTATTCTTAGTTTGACTGGGCATAGCGTTTAAAAATACTAGTAAAAAGTTTTTGAATCTTATGCTCTTAAACCAGACGTGTGTACAGATCATTTCATTCCACAAGGAGTGTCATTAAGGAAATGAGAATATTGGAATTTAAAACTTATAAAGTACTATATAGAAATGTGATATTTTATTCCAAACAAACTAAAAAGGAAAGTATTGACACGAAACAAAAGGAATAACTTATATGCATAATGTAGCAGATAGCCTGGAGTTATCTATTAAGCACCTTATAAAGAGTTAGAGTGTATAGAAATTAAAACTTTTTAAAAAACTTTTAACAAATCCACCTACTGATGGTAGGGGTAAGACATTGTTTAGGGAGAAATTTTATTTTGGGTGAGACTCACCCAACAATAGTTGTATGAGGCTATTCTCTACTTTTGACAAGTGTATCTGTGGAATCCATTCACTTATATTGGATTAATTTAAATAAATAAAGAGATAAAGTGAATTTGTTGTTGATGTGATTTCCACCTCATATACTCATATTCAATAAATAGAAAACTAAATAGACATTACAAGAAAAATGGAGGGAAAGAAAAAATGTGGAAGCCATTTTCCCTCCTTAATTATCATCTTTGGTCACAATAGAATATAGACTCCAACAAAATTTCTCACCACTTTGTATTGTTGATCAACATAGTCGAAGGCCACAACAAATCTATATTCAAGCTAAGGAAAACGGTATTCTATCCAAACGTAATACCCCATTTTGTATATATCTGTCTTCTTCTTGTTTATTTTTATTTTTTATTATCGTATTTTATATCTAAATTCATCTTCACTTGCCGAACCTTTAAAACCGAACCTTTAAAAGTTATTCATCGATATCAATATGAAATACAAAATTGTGCTCACAAAACACTCTTCTTATCAATATCAGTATGAAATACAAAATTATGCTCACAAAATACTCTTCTTGTCAATAAAAAATTTATTTCTTCTTGTTAATAAGATGCTCCTTATTTTGGTACATAAATACAAATTTGTGCCCCCTGTCATTGAGACTTTTGCATTTGATCCATTTTGCTACCATACCTGCAAAAAAAATTATATCGATACAAACATATTGTTTACTATAATTTTAAATAAGATCAATATGAACTTTTAGTATCACAGTAATCTTTTAGTTCTAAAATGAGATGGTGAGCCAAATTTGCACAAAAGATTTCATTCACAGCTAAAGTGATAAAGAATCGTGCTAAAGAATGACTAAAATTATATCACTACAATCTTTTAGTGATAAAGAATAGACAATAATGAACAAAATCTTATCAAGGACTTAACATTGAAGAGATGAATACAGCGAGAATTGGTTTAAGTAGAAGAACTCAGAGTGAATAATACCTTAATACACTAGAAGAAATGGTGTTCGGGGAAATTTTTTGTTTTGGGTATTGTTTCAGATGGAAAAACGAGAAGGAGAAGCTCTTCAACTCATTTCAGATGGTGTTTGTGGTTTCGCGTGGGACCCATAGTCCACTTTACCTTTTCTTAAAATTTTATCCTTTCAGTTGGCACACATTCCACGAACTCACTTTTTCTTCTTTATTTATAATTAATGTCAGCAAATGGACCCCACAAATACACTTGTCAAAAATAGAGAATCGCCTCATACAACTATTGTTGGGTGAGTCTCACCCAAAATAAAATTTCTCGTTCCGTCAAAAATTAAATACATGAAGGAAGGGAACATGACACTTTACCTCTTCATATTATAAAAGAAGGGGAGACATGCCTTCCCCTTTACGCTTTAAGGTCTTTAGATACACACACATACATTCATCTAGATGAGTGCTCAAAGTACAATTTAACCATCTAAGTTGTGAGGACTCCTCCACTTTACAAAGTAACTAGCTTTACAAAAGTAAAACAAAGTAATAACTTGGGGGAACTCCTCCCAATTACTATATGGATATAAAACCAAGTTTCCAAAAATTTTAGTCCTTTGGTTTTGATTGTTTAGTTTTAAAATTGGGCTGTTGCATCTTGTCCAATATGTATGGCCCTTTTGCTTCCTTGTGCAAGTCTTCAAACTTTGAAAGCCGTACTTGTTTAAGATAGTGAAGATTCCAGTTAGCCATAGCATATGCCACTTCATTTGCCTTCAGTAACAGTGTCATTGCGCATTTCCTTGGTACAAGATCCGTCGAAACTGATTGCAATAGTTCTTTTGCGGAATTGTAATAGAAGGGACTTTGAATTTGGGCATAGGTGAAGGAATTCGTGATAACAGTGCAACAGGAGGCGGAGATGGAGTTCTATGGAGGAGTGATGAAAGCGCCAAAAATTCTTGCAGACATTGTGGAGTCGGTCATGGGGGCTGTATATGTGGATTGTGGCTTCGATGTCAATGCTTTCTGGGTGGTCAGTCTCTTTCTTACTATTTATGTTTGTGCTGGCCATGGATCTTGTAAAAGCTCTATTTTCTTTTTCCTTATGGTATGTAAAGTATCAACGAATTAATCAGCTATGCCTAAAACCAAAATAGTTAGGTTGGCTATGCTCATTCTCTATATTTATTTCTCTGGATTTCGAATATAGCTTGAAAATGTAATTATGTGGAATTAAAGAGTTGAGTCTCGCAGGCTTGTTGGCCATTAGCAAGTGCTTACGATTTACAGCCTCAATGTTAGTATACAAGGGGTTTTAACTGTTATTTATCGAACATGTTTTCAGAAAAACCTTGTTATCTTTGTAAACTTTGCATCGAACTGACTCAAGCCACACTTCATATTTGGTAATTTTGCTGCAGGCAGGAGTGATGTCTGAGTAGTCATTACGCTTATGAATTTTCAGAGGCAAAACCTTTTTCCTTTAGAAGTGCTTTTTATGTGTCATTCTCCAATGTTGAAAGAAATGATTAAGATGTATTCCTAAAACAAGAATTTTAATTGTAATTCTTTTGGGTGTTTTACTAAAACTCTTATCCGTGCAATTAAATGTTGTGCTGGTATTTGGAATGTCGTGTTATGTTTGTTCTGATGTATGATTACTCATTTGAATTAGCAAGGTTTTAAAGGGTGGTGTGTGTGTGTGTGTGAGAGAGAGAGAGAGAGAGAGAGGCAAGCAAGGTTACAAGTTGAAATTTGAATTTATACAGATATTGAGAAATAAAAAGTGAGTTTACATGAACAAGGGCTTCTCATATTTTGGGTTTGTATCATTGGAAATCAAATGGGGAAGGGAAGAAATAATGAGGTATTACATTGTGGAAATTTGGCAATTAATTCAAAATGAAAAATCATGAAAGCCAATTCGAAATTTGAGCGTTTATCGTTTTAGCTTCCACCTGACCCCACATCAGTGAACAGATGTAGCATTTCTTTCTGTCCTCCAAATTAGACTTATTTCAGAGATTTCATCAAGGTCTTATGAATTCAGTTTTATTTTCTTTACCTAAAAATGTTCCATTCTTGCCTTTCAAATAGAAATGATTTCGTGATGTTTAGATTATTTAGTTGCCTTTTTGTGTTAGATCTTTAGAGGCCTACTCGAGCCTATCATCATGCTGAATATGTTGAAAGAACAACCACAGCCTGTAACAATGCTATTTGGACTTTGCAATAAGGATGGAAAACAAGTTGAGGTAGAACATCGGAAAGAGGGAGATAAAAACATTGCTAGCGTCTATGTTGATGGACAATTTATTGCATCAGCTTCTTCTGAGCACAAAGAGAATGCAAAGCTTCAAGTTGCAAAGGCTGCTCTTAAAGAGTTGTTTTATGACCCTTATGATAGGATGGATGTTGAATTTGTTCCATCTCAGGAAAAAAAGACAAATGTTGAATTTGCTCCACTTCAGAAAATAAAGATGGATGTCGAATTTGACCCTACAAAAGAGAGTGAAGGAGCAAAGCAGAAACTGAATGAGCTTTGTGGAAGAAAGAAATGGTCCAAACCAAGTTACAGGTTAACCTTTTACTTTGAGTGTAGTTGTTCTCATGAGTAAACTTAGTGCCTTTTTTATCAGATATCTGTCCAGCGGAAAAAGTTAGTGCTCGTTGCAGTTGTACTGAATCTGTAGCTGCAAGCACAAATTAGATTATCAAGTTTAACATGCTTAACATGTTGTACCAGGGAATCCTAGTATTATATTCTGAATGTTGTCTGTATATCTGTTTATCACTTCAGTATTGGAAATTAGGGCAAGAGATTGTTGCCGTAAGATCAAACTGTGACTTGATATTGAGCTGTGAAACTACCAATTTTCTCTACTAGAAATAACTTTAAGGTTTGATTGCATCTTGCATGGAATGGGTTAATAGATAAATAAGAGCACTAAGACAGATTTAGAATTATGTCATTCATCGACGTACTAACATATATGCTGCTTATACTTTTTGGACGGACTGCATAAAATGAATTTATTCAAGTATTGCTTTCTGAAAATATGTTGAAATGTCTGAGATTTAATATTTTGAGAAAATTTTGCTTTTGAGACCACTCCATATAAAATGGATTGTTTGGACTAGCAACAGGGTGTGCTTTTACAGCTATATAAGATGAAAAGTAATCACCTAACAGAATATGCGTGCAGTTTCGTACAGGAAAGATCTTCATTTGGCAGTTCTTTCTGAGGTTGTTTGTCTCAGTATCCAGCTGCCATGTTTTTCTGTTTCTGTTGCAGTCACATATAAATGTATGAATTTGGTCTCATTAATATTTTGCTTTCTGATGGTTGCAGAATAGAGAAAGAGATAGGTCCTGCTCACAATAGGAGCTTTACATGCTCTGTGCAAGTTTCAATTGGTGAAAGTGTGCTTTTTGTGACGGGAGACGAGAAGTCACGAGTAAAAGATGCAGAGAATTCAGCAGCTTTAGCAATGATTCAGGGTTTGCAAGAATCCAAGGTCAGTTAATTATACATATCCCATGTTCCATTTCTGGATGAAGCAGACAGCACAAAGAGGAATGCATAGCTTATTCAGGTTCTATGTCGATGGTGGAATAGTCATCTTTGGTTGCTGCAAAGTGAATATTCAGGTTCTCTGTCGATGGTGCAACAATCATCTCTGGTTGCTGCAAAGTGAATATATATCCAGGTTCTTTGCCGACGTTGCAATAAATCATCTTTGGTTGCTGCAAAGTGAATATATATATATATATATCCAGGTTCTTTGCCGATGATGCAACAATCATCTTTTGGTGCTGCAAAGTGAATATTGGTTGAAATATTGTCATAAGTCTACTTGGAAAATTTACAACAGTAGAGAGTGCATCACTTATTACGTGATAATGCAAAAGACATCAGCACCTACCACAGCAGACTGAGCTCTGGCCAATTCAGGTTAGAAATTTAGCATGTAGTTTTGTGTACAAATTAAATACCTTATGTACATGAGCCCCGCTGTTGCCCAAGAAATGCAGTATACATTCCTAATTTCCTATCTGCAATGGGATTCCATGACCTATTAAGTGGAAAAGTTTTCCCATGTTAATATATATATAGAGAAAACCGTGCTGATCTATTCAATCTATCATCTGGAAATAAGGACAAATATGAGCCATTAATGGCAAAGACACATTTGACCTAAACCCTAAAACTTAAACAATGAAAATTTTCATATAATTCAACAGCAATTTTGACCCTTTTTTCCATATGTAATATGATTTGGTGTAAAGATTCGGTAAGAACTAAAAAAACAGTATATATAAAGTCATATTTTATGTATTCATTGAGTAACGTTGACACTTAATGTGAGCCAACTCAGTTGATTCAGTCTAAAATGTGGATTAGTCCAAAGCAGAAAAAAGTTGTTCAACTTTTACAATGAAAAGAACATTCAGAGAGGAATATGACAATAACATTCCAATCAAATAGTCTAAAAGTGAACTAGTCCAATGGCAGGTGGGACTACCTTTGATATGATATGTACAAATTACTACCAAAAGTTGACGATGTGCTGTTGCTATCAGTATTTGGATCATTCATTTTACAGTTTGCGATAGATACCTTATCTTATCGTACTAATATAGAATTAAAGATTACTGTCAATCAACTTATAAAGAACCAGATTTAAAATTTTGAAGTTATAAATGCAAAGTACTATTGTAACCACACAGTTTTGTAACAATGATTGCACACGAATGTGGAAAAAAGTACAATCACGTATTTTCCCTTTCTTTCATAACATGGTAGTGTAGGAGAAACAAATGACAAAGTAAATATCAACACTATCTTTTACTGCTACATAAACACACATTCATGAAGTAATTAATTTGTATAAAGATATATATACGCCAAAATGAACACCAGGCGTATTAAAATTCTATTATTACATATGCCAAGCTAACAAGCTTAATAAAATACATTAAATAATCACAAAATGAAGCATCCAAATGTCGGAAACAGTCTCTCTAACTTGTACACACTATCCTCTGCAAATCCCACTTGTGGGATTACACTGAGTTTGTTGTTGTTATAAACACCTATTATACTTGGCGAGTCTTTGATGGATTGTTTGCCAGCCTTTTGCATGTAAAAATCACGACTATGCTTGTCCTTCCAAAATGGATAGAAGTCTCATCTTCAAATATAATGAGACTCGAATCCAATAACTCTACTTGCTTCGATATCATGTTGAAGGTATGATCATCTCAGCTAAAACTTTAAGCTGTTAAAGAGAGCATATTTTTATTTACTTAATTATTACTTCAACACTATATTTGCTGCTTAACAAGCTGTTTTGTGATAGAAATCATAAAGTCTTTTCCATGAATCTTCTCTCTGCATCTTCAACTGTTTGTAGAAGTTGCCAATAAATGTCTCTGCTTTATAAAATAGCTCCTCCTTACTAATCTCCCCCTTTATAACCTCCTCCTTTTCATCACCTTTTTCTTCTTTAATTACAACCTCTTCCATTTCATTAATCTCCTCCCCACCCCCTATGAAAAACAAACTTGGTGTTGAAGGGGATTTCTTCACCCCAACTTTTTGCATTACAAAATCA
The DNA here is from genome assembly GCA_002018475.1 of Nicotiana obtusifolia. Classification (NCBI taxonomy): domain Eukaryota; kingdom Viridiplantae; phylum Streptophyta; class Magnoliopsida; order Solanales; family Solanaceae; genus Nicotiana; species Nicotiana obtusifolia. Next base: position 246,092 of record MCJB01048809.1, read on the forward strand.
ACAGTTTTCTCTGAAACACATTTTTCAACCACTTTATTAAAAGCAGTAATATTATTGGTCATAACACTATGATTTTTATTGTTAGGGGCAGTTTCTTGTTCATGACTAGTGGTTATGTTTGTGGCTGAAGGTAATTTCTTGTGATTTGGAGATTCGGAGAAGAAGGAAATGAGGCCAGCTTCAGCTCCTAGTGCAATGATGAGAAGGTGAACAATGAAATAAAGGTATGTAGTTCTTAGTGATGTGGATAATAGAGGGGTGATGATAAAAAGGGTAGCAATGAGTAAAAGTTTTAGAGCTTGGGAGATTTTGGTCATCATGTCCATAAACATCTCAGTAGCGAGAGGAAAAAAAAGCAAAAGCGATTCCCATTATAGCAATAAGCAAAAAGAGGAGCAGCTTAAAATGTGAAAACGGATTGTGGTAGAGCAATATAAGAGATTCTTTTGATCCTCTATTTGATGAATATAAAGATGTTGGGAGAGGGCTTGAGGGGAAGACAAGATGGTAGAAATAGGAGTGATGATGTTCAAGCAGAGAAGTGGTAGTGGAGTTTTAGAACAATAGGGGCCAATTAATTCATATTTATAAGATGAAAAAAGTAAAAGTATGTGGTAAATTGGTTGTCTTTATGTAACTAACCATATAAAAATATTTTTAGTGTAATTTATAAGGAAGATAATGAGATGCTTAAGTTGGTTATCTTCGGAAGCGGAGCTTGGATTTAAATTTGATGGGTTCTTAATTAGCATTCAAAGACAGGATCCAGGAACTTTATGGGTTTGAGTTCAGGATTCTACCACAGCCCTCTTGATTTACTGGGTTAGAGACATATTATTTTTACTTATTTAGTGAATTTTTTTAACACATACAGGATCTGAGCCAAAGCTATTGAGTTTAGATGAATCTATAAGTTATTCTTTATATTCACCCATATTGGCGCTGAACTTATTATATCTTTAAAATAGTGGGTTCAAATCTAATATTTGCTGAAATATTAGTGAATTATCACATATATATTTATGTTTCACATCAAAAATACTAAATTCGGATGAACTCGTGGTTTAAGAATTATATCCGCCGCTATTTGTCTTTATCCTATTCATTAGTACCCCTACTAACAAAGATAATATTTATCAGCTACTCCTAAATCCTATATTAACAAAACTATAAAGAATAATCCAAATAAGAAAGCAAGAAAAATAGGAGATGAAAATTATGGTAGACCAGTCGAATTGGCTACCTTTATTTTCACTTAATAGTAGAAGTTCGATACCGAACCTTGTAATAGCACTTGTATCCTTGTAATGTAATCGTAAGTTGGTCTATGTCTCAAGTTGCCTATTGTTTCATTGCATTGCCCGTGGCAGATTATTATAGCTTCTCGTAATATAGGGCAGCCCGAAGCTTCCACTATGTGCAGGTTCCGGAGAAGGACCGGATCACAAGGGTCTATACTTTGTTTTATTGTTTATGAATGTCAATTAATAGATTTTGCTTGAGAAATCAGTTTATTCATGGTGGCGGAAACAACAATAATTATGTCGCTGTCCTAAATAAGTTAAAATTGGCTATATGACTTCTATTTATTAATTTAAGCTCAACTCATTGAATAATCATACCAACTAACTACGCCTTTTGAGTTTTGATATATACATGTCATGGGGTGCTTGGTTTCATGCTCTGAGTGCAGGAATGAAACTTGTGTTATTATATGATTTGGATATTAATACAAGAGAAGATGTTTAAAACCTCTTTGGATATAAATTATATCTTTCTCTTCTTCGAAAATCGAATTGAAATCGACCGATTGTTATTTTGTTCCTTGGCCTAAATAATTCAACATAAAATTGTAACCGTCCAAGTCCAAGAAGTCAAGAGATTACAATTCGAATCATGTTTTGAAAATGTTCTACTGAATATAGAAATCACCATTGTTTACTTGAACTTTCTCTTTCCTATAATTATATATAGCGGTGGCAAAATAGTTAAAAGGAAATAGTTATCTATCCATATTATTTATTAAAAAATAGGTTGGATAATGAACTTTTTAAAAACAAGTCAAATATGAATAAGAATCATATTATAACCAATTAGTTTAACTTTTACATTTGTAAAGTTTTAAATTGGAGGTTCCTCAAGTTTACGAGAGTAAAAATTCTTCCAAAAGTAATCATATTCAAGAAGCTATAGATAATATGGTTACTTATATTATTCGTCAGTTAACTTAATTTTTATCCGTATTAAATATGAGTGGATTGAATAATTTATCCGTTTTTACGTTATCCATTTTAACCCGTCCATATTCGACCCGTCCGCTTGCCACCCTTTACTATATGTAAGCAAAATTTCCACATAAAAATTACTTAACCATGCCAAGTTTGTCATAAAGAACTAGTAGAGTCTAGCCAAAAAGACTTTGGATAATATAAATAAATAAATAAATAAATAAATAACTTACATTTTAAATTTTAATTGGACAAGTTGTGAGAAGGTAGGTGGAGAGGACAATCCATCACAGCTTCTCCTCTCATTTTTTCGTTTTGGAGAAAGCAACTGTGGCTGCCTCATTTTAGGAATTTACTTTTTAGGTTTTGTCCGTATTTTAGAAAGTTGTCCAACATAATAATTCTTGGGAAATTATTTTTTTAGACAATGTAGCTCTTGAGAAATTTTGCGGCTATTGTTTAAATAGGAGTCCTAAAACGGCTATTTGTGCACTCCCCGGTTCTTCTTGGTGGATTAGAACACGTACGATAGTTCATGCTTGTTTCGCTTTTGCTGTTTATGAAATTGCAAAAAACATGGTAGAAAAGGACTAATTAGTAATTTAGTATGCATCAATTTTAATCTCTTCGTTCTTGGACTATTTCCTAGGAGGCATATTTTAGTTTTTGGCCAAAAATATATGTGGCCCCTAAACTTGTCAAGTTGGAATATGAATAAATGAATGCAGCTTCAATCACAGAGATCAACTTGCGTCTTTGGTGGCGTCGGAAACTTGGCGGTCGATGGTGGAGGACGCAAAGAAAGAATGGAGAAGAAGAGATTTTTAAAATAATTGGCTAAATATATGACCTTCACGCGCTAGTTTTTGGTGTATTACACACACCATGCCATGTCAGCAAAAAGTGTTTAATAGGTATAAATTTTGGATAGTATAAGGGGTCGTTTGGTACGAACACAAGTAATGCAGGGATTAATAATATAGGAATTGTAGTGTTGGGATTATTTTTTAGTAAGTGTGGTTCCTTGTATTAAAAATGGTTTGAGGGGCGGTTTAGTAATTTTAGGGTCTTATCCAGGTATAGGTAAACCTGGTATAATCAATCCCTTGATTTTCTTGGTATTAGTTAAGTCCTCCTATGAGGTATAAGTAATCCATGTATTAGGTATGCATAAATTGAATTGAGCAACCAAAAATTATTTTGGATGGATTAAATTTTATACAAAAATTATTTTACTTAGTACAGCTTACCAAACGAACCCAAGTGTTCAATTGAAATCGGCTTAGACAAGGTGTGAGAGAAGAAAATCAAAACAAGTTTAGGTGGCTGCATATGATTTTGGCCATTTTAGTTTGTTTATTTTATAAGTAACATTGAAAGACTAGATTTTGCAGACTTTTCACGAGGAAAAAAAAATCAAAAGGGCAAAGGGACTCATTTATTAGCTCCTCTTGTCGACCGATGCGATTTTCACAAAGCGTCTTAGCACATTTCATTCGTCTTGATCAATCAAGCCAGTCGCTGTCACTCCTTGGTCGTTGTATGTCGTAATATACATTTCTTGAATTCAATCACCTATGCTTCATACCTCCAATTTCTTCTTAAAGTAAGATAAAAGGGCAACTATGGGGTACAAATGAAATCGATATATCGCATCAATCCAAAAATTTGAGTCAAATCGGGAAAAAAAACCTGACTATGATTTGATATTAAAAAAAAACTCGATCATAATTGATTTTGGTTTGGTTTTAACTAAATAAAGTCAAACCTAAACCAAACCAATCCGACATTATAAGTATAGAAATTTTAAATATATTTAATACATAAAAATATTTATTGTAGTGTAATTAATAAATATTTCTTAAGCTTTTTTTATTGTTTTATCTTGGGTAACGTATTATTTCAATCTTGGACTTATAATTTTTGAATGCTCTAATAAGTTTTATAGTTCATAAATGCTAGTAACTCAAATAAATCCTAAACCAAAAACAAATCAATACTAATGCTAATAAAAGACATTTAATTCAATTGTACTATGAATGAAAATAGTGTTGGATATCTATTTTTTAATCTTTTTATGGTTTAGATAATAGTCATGTAAATAATAGTATTTATTAGTCGTACTTATATTAGCAACTTAATAATTTTAAATTATGTTTGTTTTCGTTATGCATATTAATAATATTTATTTTATGCGATTTTATTATCTTATTGTTGAATATTTTAGTATAATGCAATGACTCATCTCATATTTATGCATGTTATTTTATTAAAAAACACCTCATATAGTTCTATCTTACTAAGATTAAAGAAATATTTGGATATGTAAAAAAAACACAAAAACCCAAAAAAACAGAGAAAAACCGAGATTAAAAAAAACGACTTTTATTGATTTGATTTGGTCATTAGATTTAATAATCCAACACAATTAATTTGGTTTAATAATTAAAAAATTCGAACCAACCCGATCTATGTACACCCCTAATTAGGAGCATTCCGTCAACAATCTTTTTGGCATAATCAAGAAGTCTTATACTCCAAACCGTAATAGAATTTAAACTGAAAGAATCATCAGATGACAATGGTCATCATCGTTCGACTGATTTGGTGCTCGTCTACAGTAGTGGAGCTAGGGAGCGAAAGGAAATTCACCAAAAAAATTATACTCTATATATTAGATTTTGAATTCTCTTAACTTCTTCACGAATTTACTTTTTTTATTTTTCCTATTCATGAAAATCCTGCCTCCCTACTGCTGGTCTGCCTTTTCTAGTTGTCATCTTGTGGTCACACTAATTCTCAAATCTTATCAAGTTTATGATTTATTCGACTCACTCATGAGTACTCGGACGATGACTTTCGATTATTCACTTCAAGGATTGGAGTCGCTACCCAACTCTACCTATATAAAAGAAAAGGAATCGACCACTAGGTCCCGAGCAATTCTACGTTCTTTCAATTATCCAACGCTCATATCACTTTGTATCTTGGACTCTTCGACCTGATTTCTACATTTTTAGCTTAAGAAAAGCAAAAGAGGCACTCTTTTAATGAGTATTCTCAGCTTCCCTTCTTTGGTAGTAGGATAGATTCGACTATATGTATCTCCACTTATCACATCGCTCTATTTAAGCTCATCTTAGTCCAACATTATATAATAACTATAACAAGCCCTTTTATTCCTTTGAAGTTACAAAATCATCAACTTGTCGAAAACAATCTTCAATTGTCTCAGCTTCATTTGATTTTACAAGTTCACCTGCTTTACCTATTCACAAAAACGAATTCAATATTTGTTTTTCCTGTTCGAGATCAGAACACAATATATTGACACAGAAGACATGAAAGTTGTGGACAGGGGCAGAGCTACAATTCTTCTTATGGGTTCGGCAGAACCACTAGCTTGTCAAAATATGCAGAATTTCTTAGCCCAAATGATGTATTTGTATTTAAAAATCTACTTAATATGTATAAGTAACTTAACCAGAATCTAGTAAGATACCTTTTCTAAAATACAAAACCCACAAACTCAAAATTCTAGCTCCGTCTCTGATTGTGAAATGTATCGAATGTGCAATTCTTTTAGTCTCAGATCCTAATTCATTTTAAAGATTGATTCATAAGTAAGCAAAACTATTCAACAAATAGAAAAAAAATGGCAAGTTCAATATAAATCAATAAAGTACAAGCAATTAATCGAGTCACAATCACGAACAATCCACACCATTTCCCCACCAACCGACTTTCCCCTTTCGTCTTTTTGTTTTTTCATTTTTTTTCCTTTTACCAAAAGGGTGAAGAAACGATAAATCCACATGAAATTCTCCATCGTTACCTGGTGTGGCATGTAGTGACGTTGATTCCCTCTTTAATAGCTCGGAAGCTTTTGATATTAACTGTTTGAAGGGAAATTATAAAGATAACTCTAGATTGAGCTTCTCAACAGATATGGCACTACACATCCCAGCAAAGCACCAGCAAGAACCTGCATTCATCTCAATGACAACAACGTCCAGTTAAGAAAAACACAATTTACTTAGTTAACTTCCAGTTAAGGAAAATATAGTTTACTTCGTTAACTTCCAGTTAAGCAAAACAATATTTACTTTGTTATCACACTAGGTTTTTTTTTTATTTGAATATTTTTGTGATATTAGTTTCTCTCACTGCATTAAGTGACATATTGGTTGTAGATGTGTCCAAAAATGAGGTACATAAAAAGTGCTATCTTTTCTCAGATTATTGTCGTCATCAAATCGAAATGAAGAATGGTAGTTGTCAATTTCTTCAACTGCAAAAGAAATGTCTAAACCAGAATATCATGGTAATCATACCTGAAAGGGAGTGTGCCCAAGTGAATCTCGGAGAGGTCTAACATTGGCAACGGGGTGCTCAGGAGGCAATTCACACACTATTTGATTCAACAACTGCATCAAACCACCAAATTTTAACACATGTTGTGCATACATAGAAACTTCAAAGCAATTTTTATTGCAGACCACCAGCTTGTGCCAATATCGACTACCACAACTATTTTACAACCACTTCATCGTAAATTAGGGAAAAATCATCAGAGACGGTATCAACCAAATTGTTTAAGCATAGAATGAAGAATAATTTTGAAATACCGAGATTGATTTAAAGAAAAAGTTCTTTCTAATCGGATAAATCATCCATCAGTAAAGTAATAAAAACGAGATCAACAAGGTGGGAAAGAAAAATTACTTCAGCTTGGCGACCAGCATGAAGCCTAACACCAGTAGCATCATACATTACCTGTAATAAAGGAAATTCATATAGGTTAATGAAGAGAAAACTAAAAGTCCATTATGCAAAAATATAAACAAGAAAAATTGATATAAGAAGCTGCATTTGGACAAAAATGTAGACATCAAAGATAACCATATATACAAGCTAGCCACTCTCTTCCAAAGAAGTATGCATGTTACACATGTATGTATGCACGTGCATATGAATTCCCAGGCTAGATTCTCTCTTCCAAAGAAGCAAATAACCAGGGTGTATGACATTGCATCTTCTTTCTTCTGTTCATACATCAAAAAATTTAAGTAACATTCAGATGCAAAACAAGCTAATTAAGACAAGGAAGTTCCCAAAGGTAACAATAATTATGCAAAACAGGAATTTTTACTTGGATAAGCAGAAAAAACTGTAACAGAAAATCATGTGATTCATCAAGATCAGGACAAAGTGTCAGCAAATAAAAAGCAAGTGAACACTGGTTGTATTTTTCTTTTCTCCTTTCTTGTTCTCGTGTTGGGGTAAAATAACTGTAACAGAAAATCATGTGATTGATCAAGATCAGGACAAAGTGTCAGCAAATAAAAAGCAAGTGAACACTGGTTGTATTTTTCTTTTCTCCTTTCTTGTTCTCGTGTTGGGGTAAAATTGAATCATGCCTCTATAAGGCAAACATCAGCAGAGAAAATTTTAAAAAAAAAATAGGACAAAACCTGGTTAAGAATTACTCACAACACATGCCAAAACCACCGCAATTGCAAAGACAGATCCTCCAGCTCCTTCTTGTAAATAAACTGCCATTACCAGAGCAGTAACAGTTGCTGAATGTGACGATGGCATTCCACCTGAGCTAAGCATCCTTTTTGAATCCCATCTCCTCTCCTTGTACCTGCAAAATCTAACGGGGCATATTCAAAAATTAACCAAGAAATAGAAAGAAAAGGTAAGAGAAAACATGGTAATCATGAAAAAGTAAGCTCTTGAAATTCAAAGCTCAATCCACAGAAAGTCCATGTTTCTCCACTTAATTTGTCAATAACAACCACCTGAATGAACATCTATCATAAGATCCGAGCACATGCTATCAAGCACCTTCAATCTATGTTGTCATAACAAATAAAACTATGACTCACTGCACCCTTCACTTAGCTAGTTTAACATAATGTTTGTTTTGACGAAAGGGAAACATGAGGGGCCTTGTTGATAAGGAAGTAGTTAACCTCCCACTAGCCTCGACAACAACAACAAGCACCCAGTGGAATCCCACAAGTGGGGTTTGGAGAGGGTAGTGCGTACGCAGACTTACCCTACCTATGAAGGTAGAGAGGTTGTTTCCCAAAAACCCTCGGCTCAAGAACGTTATTAAAAAAAAAAAAAAGAAAAAAAAAGAGGTCTTAAGCCAATTAAAGGATAATAGTCCTTAGCGCTCTCTCTTACATCTTTCGTTTTTCCTTTTTTCTTTTTCTGAAAGTACCACTCTCTTTTACATTTCTTCCAGGAACCCATCCTCTCACTCCAAGCAAAGACAGCTACAATAATTTTCAGTTTTTCACATTGAAGATTGTGTTACATAATTTCAGATTCTCCTCCAACAGAGAAGAAGCTGTATTCTGAAACTAGACATCGATAAACAGTAATTAAATATCCCAGTTCAATTAGAAACAGACCAAAAATGACATTTAGATTTCACAGATATCCTCTTTTGCAGTTCTGCAGTGTTAATTCAGATTACAAACTACTCTATCGTACTTCAACTTGTATTAGCCATTCAAATTTTTCCTTAACAAAAAGAAGAGAACAGGGGGACTAGTCAACATTTTCTTTTGCAGTTATGTTCAGTAAACTGACATTATTCAACCAGTAATTCTCCACCCTCCTAATGGACCTTGATATATAATGATATGGGCTGCCATTGGCCCAAATCACTTAATTTTTACGTTGAACACGCAATTCATCCCATGTGAGCCAATTTTCAGCATATCAATACTCATATAGACAACAAACATGCAAGTAGATTATTCACATACTTCTGCTGCAATTCCGTAAATCTTCATTATTGCATTTTTGCACCGGAAGATCATCAGAGTTCCTTCAATTCTATATAGGTTGTGTGGATGGTGAAGTTTAAAAGACACCTCCCTATTGTATTAAGTAAGCTAAAAGTCCTACTGTGACATTTGAAATTATCCTTCAGTTTCCCCAACCTATTCAACCATTAAAATGTGAAACAAATGCACTTATAATTCTTACTAAGATAATAGATGGAAAAATTAATCTCACAGTGCACATACAGTTCTTTTGTTTCATGTAACATACACAATGGTGCTTTTATTTTGGTTAGGTCATGCCGTATTTTAAGTTCTGGACCATCAGGCATTATCCTGTTCCTCCCCTTTTAAATATGACTTGTATATTTAACACTATACCGCTTTTACAATACCAAAAGAACTCAATATCATTGGTATTGGCATATTAGGTGTTATGGAACTTTACCTTTAGCATTTGAAAGTTGATAGTAAAAGCAAATATTTGAATTATGTAGATCATGATGAGACTAGGTAATTTTACTATTTTAGCATGACAGAGAGGGAAATTAAATATAATTAAGCCATGATCGCATAAAGGACCTGAATATAGGATCAGGCACCTTTTCCAGCAGAGAAAAAGACGAGAAGTTTCGAAGAACACAAGTGGATCTTAACCTATTTCAACACTATAGGAAGGTAATCAAAATTCATCACCACGTAAAGGTAAAGGAAGAAAAAACCAATTGTTTATATTTGAGTCGGGGGAGATGTATCCACCAAGCTAAAAGCTTTACTAAAGCTTAAACACTGAAATAACAGCATACTAGATACAGAGGGATCATTATCACCAAGGGGATGGCTAGTGATTAAGACATAGGATAAAAGAATTTAGAGATCCCAACCCTGCTTCAATACTCAATGTGAGCCCATCCGTCCCAACTTAGATGGGCAAGTTTATCCAGCACTTGTGCTTGCACACTCTAGCATGCTGCGCAGTGTATTCATAGAGGTGTGCGTATTGATTGGACACCTACGTCATTGGAAAAAAGATATGGAGGGATCATTATCCTTTTATCTACCGTTCTTTTAACTGATTGTGTTAGCAGGTTTCAAAACCTTCCTATAAATTTTATTTTGATCTTCTCAAACAATCAATATCTTCGAACTTTCTTGAGGATCAGCATTTCACTATATGCTATTTTCTCTAGAAATTCAACAACCTAAACCTCAATCGCTCGCCAAGTCGGCGTGAATTTGCAGCAACTTCCAGTTTCAAAAGCAGTTTAAACAATATAATGACTGCTATAATATCAACAACTTTTTTTGAACATATCCACAGACAACAATACGAAAGGCATCATCTTTCTTTCTTTAATGAAACTTCATCTACTAACTATTCCACTACATTTGACACTAGTCATTATGCCTAGAAATAATTTTAAAAAGAAAAGCCGAATCAAAAGGCATAAGCAGCTAAAGACAAAAAAGACAATGCTCGACTTTGTCACTAAAGGCGATACACTGGCGACTCCAAAATTTGAACTTTATAGGTTCAAGTTCCGGATTTTATCACACCTCACTTAATTTACTGGGTTCGATATCTATTACTCCCGTATCCCAATTTATGTGATGCATTTTAACTGGACAAGAGAAAAAGAAAGACTTTTGAAACTTGTGATCTAAAACAAGTCAGAAATATTTGTGAGGCTATAATTCATCTCATTAAGGGAAAATTAAGAAGTTTAAAGTTAAGTTGTTTCTAGATAGAGAAATATTTCTTTTCCGGAACACTATAAAAGGGAGATTATCACATAAATTGGAACAGAGTTTTAACGCATATACAACCGCTGAGCCAAAGCTACTGAGTTATAATGAAGCATAAGCAGATAAAGACTAAAAAGACAACCTTGATTCTGTCAATACAAGGCGGACAAAGGTTGAATTTTATAGGCTCGAGACCAGGATTTTACGACAGTTCGTTTAATTTACTAGGTTAGAGATCTATTATTTGTACTTGTTAAATGAATTTTTTAACGCACGTATTTTGAGCCAAAACTACTAGGTTCCGACGAACTCATAACATCAGCATTTCATATCATAAGAAGCAAAAATAGGAGGTCGTTTTTACCAGGTGGTGAAGAGCTTGAGGAACTGAGCAATAGCACAGGCAAGGAATGCTGAAACGAGGGGGACATTAGCAGGTGAAATCGACGGCTGCGATGAATACGACCGCGCACTCGAAGATGCATCAGCGGCTGTTAACACTTCGTTCATTTGATGAGCTAGTTTGAGATACAGAGACGAACGAAGATTGATAATTTTCAGGAAGCTTCTAGAACCAAAAAAAAAAAAGGAGACAAATTTGCAAATTTGTGCAGAGGAAGCTTTGTTTTGGTGGATCTAAGAGGAGAAGGAATGGACCCCGCCGTCGGCGTCTCCGGCGATCGGAGATTCGGAAGTTTACGACTCTGATAGGCTGCTGTGATTGGTGATTGTGGACGGCGACGCGTCGGCGGTGGACCCACTCGGGCTGTAAAAGATCAGAACTTTGTGTACGAAATGGGTATTCTCATAAAAGCTGGCGTATGGGTATTATACATTTGGTGGGACCCACTTGACTTATTGCCTTGGGCTATCTCCAACTTGCTATATTTTTTTTTTTTGGGGGGGGGGCACCTAACTAATTTATGGGATACACATAATTTAGCCATCATAGTTTGGGTAGATAAAAGAGAAGGAAAAATGATTAATAGTCTGTTTGGTCACGTTTTTTTTTTTTTGGTCAAAAGTATTTTTTAAAAAAAATTAAGGTGTTCGGTTAAGTTTTTGAAAGAAAAAAAGTGCTTTTGAGAATAAGCAGAAGCAGTTTTTGAGAAGCAGAAAAAAGTTGTTTCTTTCCAAAAATACTTTTCTGAGAAATATTTTTGAGAAAAATACACATAGAAGCAGTTTTTAAAAGCTTGGCCAAATACTAATTACTGCTCAAAAGTACTTTTTAAATTAATTAGTCAAACACAAACTGCTTATCACCAAAAGTACTTTTCAAAATAAGTTGATTTTAGAAACTTAGCAAAACAGACTATAAATCTGTTATTGTATTATTCTAAATTAAGTAACGTTATCTTTCGTTAAAGTTAGATTCTAGTATTATTACTGTACATTAGGAAATAGGACTTAGATTGTTGATATCATGTTTTATTTTATGTTATAATTATGTTATCATATGATTATTGAACTGTTAGTAAGTGTCAGTGTCGATACTAGTTACTATTTTTCAAGGCTAGACTTAATACTTATTATGTTAAGGACGGATGCAAGTGGAACGAAGCAGTATCACACAACACCGCTTCGTCGGAAACTTTTACGAGATATATGTAGTGGGCGTTTGGACATAAGAATTGTAAAAAAATTTTAAAAAAAGTGAATTTTTTTTTCAAGTGAAGATGGTATTTGAAAATTAGAGTTCGTGTTTGGACGTGAATATAATTTTGGATAGTTTTTGAAGTTTTGTGAGTTTTCTGAGTGAAAATTTTGAAAAATAACTTTTTGGAGTTTTTTAAATTTTCGAAAAATTCCAAAATTCATCTTCACGTGAAAATTGAAAAATTTATGGCCAAACACTCACTTCGAAAAAAATAAAAAAAAAATTCGAGAAAAAGTAAAAAAATTCTTCTGTCTAAATGAGCTCATAGTAATATTGTATGGAAATAATAAGCTAAAGGAAATTATATCACTTAAAATATATTGTTGCTTTGTATGTTAGTTAAGTTCCTAATTTTGTTCTAAGAGGTTAAAGGTTCAAGCCTCAGCTAGATCAATTTTTTGGCAAATATTTGAGAGAGACTATTGTTAAAAACTGCAGATAGGTAGAATTGAACTCATGACCTATTCTAACTTAAGACTCAATAAAATCAATGGACTAAGGTTATTTCTGTCACACCTCCTTTTTCCCGAGTATAGGGAGTTTTTTCCAATTAAAGTGATATTGTTTGAAATGGAATTAGTTAATTAATTTAGAGAGTCACCACTTGGAATATTTCGCTATGGTGACTCAGTCACCGATTTATTTTAAAACCTCAAATCGACGAAATTGACTCCGAATTATGGTCCGCAAACACAGAAGATTGGGTAAGAAATTCTGTTAACTTGAGAAAAGGTGTGAGGCACTCCCGAATTATGTGATTTTTGCACGGTCGCTTTACTCATACCTGGCTTAATTGTTGTTTAATTACGTATCTTAGAACCTATGTGCGTTTGGACCTTTTACCGCTTTTTTAAAAAGTCAAATTCACTAGGCAATGTGCGTAGTGTTAATTTATATATATATAATCATAATTACAAAGATGGAGGGAGGCATAGACCTTACCTCCCAAAATGAAAAATGTGCATTCTTGATCATCGAGACTTGACAACCAAGTATACGTAGGTAATTGTGATGGGTTAGACCTATGATGATGTAATGATTGTCTATCTTATAACATCGACCGACAATCATATATACAAAAATATTTTGAAGTGAATCTAGGTCAATCTATACAAAAAGTACATATGTTCCTAAATCTACTAAGTGGGTAGTTTGAAATAGTATTCTCTCTATACGATGAGGTCTATTTCTAGCAAAAGGAGGTTCTTCTATATGATGTATCTGATTTTGGCTTGTGAGTTAGTATTTGAACTAGGTTGGGTGAGCAGTGGATTTTCAACAGCAAAGCAGTCAAAGGGAAGAGCAATTTGCTGCTCAGCTTACTGCTTGTGCTGATATTACTGTATCCTAACTTTGTAGTATGTTGAGTTACTGTTTCTTCCCTCAAGAATATGTACATGTTAATCATCCAGGTGTATTGTGGTTCATCATGTGTGATGGGAAGTTAAGTCTTTTGGACTTCCTATGTCTAAATGCAGGGATGCCTTTACTGTCAAGGTAAATCTGTCCCCTTATGAGTGCAGGCAGGTCCCTTTGGCTGTTATAATGTCTTAGGAAGTTGGAATCATAGGTCAGTTTGGATAGGGTATCAGCTGAACCATTGGCTTCTCTCAGAACATGAGTACACTTAAAGCCTTCATAATGTTAGCTCAAATATTTGATTTCCTGTATTATCATATCTAAGGTCCATGGTGGTTTAGACTGTCCTGTTATCCATTGGGTAAGCAGTTCAGAGTCTGTTTCCAAATGAAGTTTGGTATAACCATTTTGCATACACCAGTTGATGCCAATGAGTGCCGCTTGAGTTTCTGCTAAATTATTAATTCCCTCTCCCAGTGGACTTGAAATAGCATGAATGAAATTACCTTGCCGGTACCTAAAATGAGCCCTGCTCCTATTTTCCCTGGGTTGCCTACAGCACTGCCATCTGAGTTGATTTTGACATACCCAGCTGCTGGCTTCAACAAGACTACTTGCTGTAAATTGGTGTGATGTTGTAAACTCTCTAAAGCTATGTACATTTCTGGCCATGTGACAGGCCATTTGATGTTAGTATATGATGTTCTGAGCAGCAGAAGCAGATCAGATGTGATTGAGTACAATGCTCTGGTAACTGATGATGATTTTCCCCCATATTTGGCTGCATATCTGTTTTTCCACAGATTCCAACATATAATGATTGGTAATGTGTCTAAGACTAATTTCTGCACATAATTCTCTCTTTTTTGCAGCCACCAGTTTATCAACTTCATTGTTAGGGACCGCTTGTGATTTTGAATCCCAACTGGTGCATTGAAGTGTTTCCAGATGACTTGGGCAAATTGACCTGAGTTGAGTATGTGCTCCACTATTTCATTCCCTGCTTTGGTGCAACATACACACTTGTTAACACTTGGAGCTCCAAACCTAGCAACTCTGTCATCTGTGGGCAGCTTGTTTCTCAATGCTCTCCATAGGTAAAAGGACCATTTGAAGAGTATTTTCTTGTACCATATCATATTATTTGTGAGCCGTACTTGGTTTCTTTCTCTCAGAACAGTCCATGCTGATGCACAAGAGAATTCCCCAGAAGCAGAAGGCTGCCATATTGGTGTGTCATTAATATGGGGATTATAATGGATTTTGACTTGGAGAATGTGTGAGATTATGGACAGGGGAGCTATTTGAGATGTTATTTGACTGAGTTTCTGGATATCCCATTGCCCGTCTGTCCAATAATGTGATACCCGGTATTGCCGAGCCTGCCTTGCCCTTGTCTAAAGTTAGCTAAATGCCCAGTACCTAGCCAGTTATCCCACCAGAAGCTGGAATTTCCTGGGTGTAGTCTCCATTGAATGTGATGGTCAGCAGTTTCTTTGTTGATTATCATTCTTTTCCATGTCTGTGACTGTCCAGAGCTCCATTTTTTTGATCTGGGGTGTGATCTCTTACAGTAGTTGGCCAATAAGAAATTGCTCCATAATGTCTGTTTGGTCCTGAATCCCCACCATTGTTTGTATTCCATAGATTTACAAATCTCTGCTATATGTCTCAGTCCAATGCCCCCTTCTTCCAGTGGGTATGATAGTGTGTGCCATGAAGCCCAATGGTATTTGTTCTTTTCTTTGTTCATCCCCTCAGAAAAAATTAGCTGCCAGTTTCTCTATCTGTTTAGGGACAGTTTTTGGGGGTGTGACTGCTGACAACAAGTGAATAGGGAGCGATTACAGTACATGCTTGATTAAGGTCAATCGACCTCCATAAGATAGTAACCTGCCATGCCAACCTCTTATCCTACTTACCACTTTAAAGATGATATTATTGAAGTGCATAATCCTTTTCCTACCAATCTATAGGGACAGCCTAAGTAGGTTAAAGGGAATTCCTTTTTGGTAAAGCCTGTGAACTGTTGAATTCTCCTGGTAGTGTATTGGAAGGCAGAGGGGGCAGTCATAAAATGACTTTTGTTTTTGTTAATCTGTTGCCCAGATGTCTGCTCATAATCTTGAAGAACCTTCATGATCTTCTTTAGAGAGATTCTGCAGCCTGAGGTGAAAATGATCACATCATTTGCGAAGCTCAGATGTGTGATTTGAGGTCCTCTCTTTTCCATATAAAAGCCATTAAAGAACTGATCATGTGTGAGATTGTTGAGCATCCTAGACAGTAATTCAGCTCTCAAAATGAAAAGTAAAGGTGCCAGAGGGTCCCCTTGTTTAGACCTCTAGTGGAGTGAAAGAAGTCAAATCTTGTGCCATTGATTATAACAGAGTACCAGTTGTTGGACATTGTTCTCCATACCATGTCAATGATTCTTTCACTAAAACCCATTCTTCTCATCATTATACATGTAAAGGACCAAGATACTCTGTCATAAGCCTTTGCCATATCCAATTTGATCACTACATTAACGCCTATGTTTGGCTTCTTGATTCCCTGGACAATCTCTTGTGCAAGCATAATATTTTCAGAGATGCTTCTGCCTTTGATAAAGCCAGTTTGATTTGGGGAGATGATATTGGAAAGAATAGGTGCAATTCTTTTAGAAATAATCTTGGATATAATCTTATTGATGAAATTGCTCAAACTTATATGTCTAAATTCTGACAAAGTGTTAGGGAATTCCACTTTAGGTATTAGCATCAAGCATGCTTGTGTCATGTACCTAGGCATTGATTGACCATAGAAGAATGCCTTCACCACATTGAAGAGATCAAACTGGATGAGATCCCAACAATGCTGGAAGAACTTTCCATTGAGGCCATCTGGACCTGCAACACTGGATGGGTTCATTGAGAAAACAGTTTCTCTGAGCTCTTCAATTGTAGGATCTTTGTTGAGTTGATAATTATCTTCTTCTATAATCAGTGTAGGAATGTAAGATAAAAGATCTTCCCTGATGACTCCCCCATGATCAGTGAATAAGTTGTGGAAATGGTCACAGGCAGCTTCACCTATTGCTTCATCACCATATATCCAGTCATTATCTTCATTTTTGATTTTATGGATATACAACTTTCTTCTTCTACCTCTAATCAGGCTATGAAAATATTTGGTGTTGGCATCTCCATCCTTGAACCATTTTAGTTTTATTTTTTGCTTCAGGACAACCTCTTCAATTTTCAGATGTTTGACATATTGAGCATTGAGTTCGTGGGCAATTGTTCTATCTGATTCTTTGTTAGACTGTGCCCAGGTCTCTTATGCTTTTCTGACTTTCTCTTCAAATTCTTTGGCTTTCTGGAAAATATCCCTATATTCTTGTTTGGACCATTTAGATAATTCTTTGCAAAGAGTTTTTATTTTTTGATAAAATATCCACATTGCATTTCCAGTGACTGGAGTATTCCAAACCTGCTGTACCAATGGCATGAAGGTTGCATTTTTCTGTCCAGCAGTTTAGGAATTTAAAGTACTTAGTGGCATTATCCTGTCTGGCATTGATTTCCATGAGAAGAGGGCAGCGATCTGATCCTGTGGATGCTAGATGTGTAATGGTAGTGGCAGGGTGTGCTACAAGCCAGTTGTCATTGGCCAACCCCCTATCCAGTCTTTTCCAGACAATTGAACAGGGGCCTCTGCCATTAGACCAATTGTATCTGGGTCCATAGTATCCAAGGTCAGTGAGTCCACAATCCTCAATCATGCTTAGGAACTCCAGGCTTTTGTTGAGTTGGTATGGAATACCCTATCTTTTCTTCAATTGATGCAATCACATTGAAATCCCCAATGACACACCATGGTAAACTAGAGTTTTGTGCTTTGATCCTTAGGTTTTCCCTAGTGTTCTCCTCAAAGGAGGTTTGCATTTAGCATAAATGACTGTGAGGTAGAAGATTTCAGGGGCTTCTGCGTGCTTTAATTCAATTGTGACTTGCTGTTCATCTTGATCTGTGATAGTACCAGAAAAGTCCTTATCCCAGAAAATCCATATCTTGTCATTAATTTTGGAAGCTACATGATGCATAGAGAGTTGGTTTTGGTATTGGGTGATATGTGAAGAGTCTAAGAATGATTCTAGAATAGCTATGAGGGAGAGATTATTGATCTGTTTTAAAGTTTTGAGTCTCTCAATGGCTCCAGAGGTTCTAATACCTCTGACATTCCATATAAGTGTACTGATCATTAAAACATGGAGCGGGGTTGGATTTTGGTGGGGCAGTGCTTTTTCTAGCAACTATTTTTCTTGTGATCCTTGGTGATAGGTTATATGTTCTAGGAGATAACCCTTGGTTTTGAATGATGCCATTTTGATAGTGTTCCCTATTAATGGATGCTTCAAGGAGATCATAATGCTGGTCCTCTTCTGTGGCATCACTGAGTCCAGCTTCTTCCTCAAAGCCTCCACTCATCTCATCCTCTGAGAGAATGGGCCTATATTCATCATGTTGTGAAGAATATTTTAGAGGGCACTCTTCTATGGGAGCAGGTACCAGGGCAGTGTGTTTATTCAGTTCCTCCTGCATGTCCTGTTCATTGACATGTAGCAGAGGTTGTGAAAGGGAGGGGTCTAGCACAGGGTCTCTATATGTCTGCAATTTGTTGGCAGTATCGATATCAGGGTTCCATTTTAAATTGGCAGGTGGGCTTTGGTATGGAGTAGTAGATTCCTGAAGGTATTGATCTGATGTAGGTTCATTGATAGAGATTCCTGCAAACTGTTTTCTCATGGCTTTTCTCTTCTTCTGGCTTGGCTTGCTTTTGTATTTAGGGGATTGTATGCTGAAATCAGATACTACAGGGGCTTTCCCTTTTAGGAGTCTCCTTATAGCATCTTCCTAGGATCGATTTGATATTCATCTGAGCTGATTATAGCACAAGTCTCTTCTCTCATAGCAGTAATTGTATGGGGCTTTACTATAGCTGGCACAGGGGAATTGAGGGGGGCCATCCTATGGATAATTAATTGTGCTCTAGCACACTCATGCGAAACATGAGGAATCCCAACACCAGTACGTACCCCTTCCTGCAATAAACTAGTTTCTCTTGACATTTCTCCATTCCTCCATCAACTTCATGATCAACAATTATAATAGGGGGTCATGGGAATGGGATACAGTGTTGGTGCCTCCAGAGTTATGAATTGAATTCAATATTTCTAGGGCTACATGTTGGGATATAGAGGGTATACCTGACTGTGTAGTTCTAGTAGTTTCATGTGTGGATGCAACATCAATGGCCTGTGTCACAGCTTGCTTTGGTATGTACACTTGTTGCTGCTTCTTGCTGGCTTGGGAGTTACCTTTGAAATGCTTCTTTTTCTGTGTTTGCCATTCATCTTGTGGTGGTGTATCTCCCGAAGTTTGGTGTTCTTTGCTCTGTTGGTGTTCCTCTATTTTTTGGTTAATAACGTGTTCCTTTGTTGTCTCAGTTAAATTGTGGTGTTGATGTCTGATCTTTTGATTACCTCTAAACTGATTGTCTTTGGTGCGACTGAAGGTTGTGGTATGTGGTTCTTTCTCTGTAGCTGATATTTCTTCCTTTCTTTTTTTATTTTCCTCCTCTTTTAGCTTGACTTGACAGACTGGAATTGAATGGCCCTGGTGTCTGCAGTAGATGCAATACTCAGGGAGATTATCATATTGAATCTGGAGCCATTGACCTTCTCCATTGACATCCTCGTCATATCCAAGCCAGACATGAGTAGGCAATTCTTTGGTGAGATCAACTTGTATTTTGATCTTTGCAACACTCCCTCTGGTTTTTTGAAATGAGTCAAGGTCCAAGAAGAGAGCTTTACTAATAGGAATAGTATTGGGGTCAATATTTCCATATAATATAGATGACATGGCGGTTCAAGGATGACTATCCATATAGGAACGATTGGTGTATCTTCATTAGGCTTGAATGTTGGATTCCATGCTTCCAGTTACATCATTTGACCCTGTATGTACATATATTGCTTGGTCCATACTGTGGCATGATCATACTCATTGTCAAGGTCTATATATACAGTTCTGGCATTGAAGTGAGCTATCTGGACCCCTCCGCTGATTTCAGTTTTAGCTGTGAAACTCTTTCTAATTATCTCCATTCTAGGAATGGTTTTAAGGAATTTCCTTATCACTGTGAATTTGCATCTATCTGCAAACTTGACCATGTAGTCCTCCCTCTTGAATAGCACTGCTGGTTTTCCTTGTTTTATAGCAATAACAGGTGGTGTGAATTGAAGTGGGGTGATTTCTGCTTCGTGTCTGGCTCTCAATCTAGTGGCATAGGACTTGGTGACAGTAGGGAGAGGAGAAGGGTTATTGGATTGAATTTTGGATTTGGTGAAGGTGTTAGGTGCTTGAGCTTTGTTGGTACTAGGTACTGCTTGGGGTATTAGTGTGACTGTTTGAGGTACAGGTGATTTTGTGCCTTTTGTCGACTGTTTTTGCTTATCAAAGTTAGAGGAAATCTTGATGGGGGGTTGAGTTGAAGTTAGTGGTTGTGTCTTGGTGTGTTTATCAGTATCAAAACTGATAGTATCCAGTTGTGGCTGTTGCTGTTGCTGAATAGGTTCGACTTCTTCTATAGCAGTCACTGAGCTAGCACCTTTACCAGTACTTGTAGAGGCGTGCATTGTGGACTTTGCTGGCATTGACGCTGCCTGGGACAATAGGTGAGCCTTGTACAATTGGTGTGGTATCACACCAGCAATACCAACCTGTTGCATTTCAATGAGAGCGGGGAAGATTTGATTATCACCTTTTTGTTGCAATTCTTGTACTTTTGTTTGACGACTAGCTTTCTTATGACCTTAAGATGATTGAGGAGGGGCTTGCTCACACAGTTGGGATGTTACAGTGTCACTGACATTTCGTCGAACATCTGGAGTGCTTAACCTTGTCAGATTCTCCATTTGCAGTATTGTGGAAATTGATTGATCAAAAATTGGAATTGGGGGGAGAGGGAGGGAGGGGGAGGGAGGGGACAGTCTTCTGAACATCAGAAATCTTTTGGCGACGGTCTTGAGCCATTTGAGTTAGTCGAGTATCATGCATAGCCAACTGTTGCTTTTCTGGGCCGTTTGGTTGGTCGACGTTCCTAATTTCAGTAGCGAAATGTCGAAATGAGGTTGGAGAAGAAGCTCCTGCACTTGGATTGTCTTGATTAGGCCCAACAACAATCGAGGGGGTGTTTGGAACTCCCAAATGATTTTTCACTACAGTTGTCCATTTTCCATTCTGCAAATTCATGTCATCTGGGATGTTGTTTTGAGGTGTTGTTTATGGGGGTTGGTGCGCACTGTTTAGCTTCTACCTTTTATCGCTTTTGATTATTCAATTATGGCGTTCTGGAATTATCTTGAAACGAACCACGTGTGTGTGAATCTGTTTTGTTTAGTGTGCTAAAAATCATGTCATGCGTACGTGTATACAATTAATGACACTTTATTATTATTAGGATTGTTTTTCCAAAGTTGCGCCAACGCATACTTCGGTTTTAATTTTGGAAATTGTAATTATGTTACGTGAACGTATACATAATCACGATGATTTGATAAATTAAGAGCACGACTAAAACATCTAACTTATTCAAGAGTTGTTTATCCCATAAAGTTTGAGATTGCATGTGGAGGTTCAAATTATGGACATGGAATAGTTGGAGGCCACATTTTGATTTAAGGGTTGTTTGGTAGGCTGTACTAAGTAAAATAATCCCTACAATGTTTGGTTGCTCAATTCAATTTATGTATACCTAATACATGGATTACTTATACCTCATAGGAGGGCTTAGCTAATACCAAGGAAACCAAGGGATTACTAATCCTTGCATTAATTATACTTGGATAAGACCCTAAAATTACTAAACCACCCCTCAAACCCTTTTCCTAAATTTCTTTATATACAGAAAGAAGAATATTCAAGTATAATTATAAAAAAGATTTTGTACAGTTTTAAACCAAACACAAGCTTATATTATACATTGCATAACTAATTTTTAATACAATGAATCAAATACTTGATAAAAAATAATCCCAACACTACAATCCCTGCATTACTAATACCTGCATTACTAATTCCTGCATTACTAATCCCTGCATTACTTGTGTTCGTACCAAACGGTCCCTTAGTTATTTGGAACTATTTGTTATGGAGGAAAGGGACTAGTTTTTAATTTAAAAGTCCATGCATAGAAGCCCATAAAAATGTTAGCCAACTAATGTGACTTAAGTCCGAATCCTTTGCTAATTTACCTAAAACCCAACAGGGTGTCTTAAAAGACACATTAGCCCTATCAACACAACTGATCAGACAAGATAACATCAAATGATTTAGAAAAGAGAATTATCAAACTATCAAAATATCATGCTCACATTTATTGTGTAAATAGACAAACTCACAGTTTCAAGCATTCATTGATCTAGCTTCAAATAAATTAAGTAAATCAAAAGAGTAAACAAAGAAATTAAAGGTGAATAACCAGTGGAACAATATTTTAACAATTCAAAAAAGAAAATACTACTATCTAACTAGAGAGAAACAACAACAACAATTAAGAAATAGAAATTCATAGCATAAGGTGAAGAAAATGAACCTTTGAGCGAAATAAAATTCTTTCAATTGATTTAAAATTCACAGCATCTAAAATCAACGGCGGATGATCTTGAACCGAGAAGGCTGAAAACTTTGACTGAAACTAGAATCGGAAACTTCAACGGACCTCTCCAAAGGAAACTTCGCCGGAAATCTCGTAACTCGGTGAACTCCTTAGCTTGACTCCGACGCATTTTTGGACGTGAGATTAATGACTTTTTGTGACCTTATATGAAATTTGGAAGTTGGTTTTAAAGGGTGTTTGAATGTGGGGGGTTTTAATGGAGTTTGAGACTGTTTTAGGAGTGAAATGGGGAGAGTTACAACTGCTGAATTTTATGGAGAAGATGGAGATCTTCTCTCTGTTCTTCTCTGCTTTCTTCTCTCTATTTTTGTACTTAATTCCCCTTTTTCTTTCCCCCCTCCCCCCAGCCCCTTTTTGGTGTGTTTGTGCCTGTTTATATAGCTGAGCAGTTGAATCGGGGAGCAAGAAAGGTTTTATTAGATAAAGCTAAAGAAAAATTATTCCCCGATGAAAGAATCCAATGTGGCAGCTATCTCTCTATGTGTATATAATGAGCAAGTGAGATTGGTTAAAAGAAGATAAAAAAGAATCTTGCCATATGGAAATGACTCATTGGCTCTTTTTTTGTCTTTTCTTTTTAAAGATTATCTAAAATTAAGAATACTACATTGCTATTTTAAACTCGAAAAAAAATAAAAATATAAAAAACCACTAACAAAAGTTATAAAATTACTAGTCTTACCAAAATTAGAAGGAAAACATTTTTTTTTTTGAATTTTCTTTTCTTTTGCAAATAAAACACAACTATTATCTAAAATGTGATTCTTTTTATATGATTTTTAATTTTATTAAATAAACCTACTAAAAAGTAAAATAGAGGCTAAAGTATCAATATTAAACTTAATAAATATTTAAATATTTAGAGATGGTGAAACATTCAAGTAAGGTCAACATCCAATTTTTGGGCCAATTCCCCCTTCGTACTCCCAAAAAATGAGATTCTTGCCGAATTCGAGTTTGCTGCTCCAACCATTACCAAACTAATACCTATTCTGTTTAGTACTTCGGGTGCTTATGTTGCGTATAATGTGTTAGGATCGATTCACTCATACACTCTGAACTGATGAAGAAGATGAAGAAATCTTGAATAGAGAAAAAAAAACGTGAGAGACTTATTTCGTGGTAACACCCCGTTAGGGTAAACTTCCACGGCGGCGGGATTTTTATATATTAATAATTAAGGGTATTTATAATACAAGGAGAATAAACAGTACAGCCTATATATAGATCCCAAATAGTCCCAAACCTATAAGAGAAAGGTCTCCCAAATTGACCAGGATTATAGGTTTTCCTTTCCCAAATCTACGAGGACGATGAGTTTTCCTAGACCTAGGGATTATGGGTTTTCGAAAAATACAAGAAAATAATTCAAGTCCATCACATATTAAGGCTCCACACCTAACAATTCTCCCACTTGGAGACTGATTCAGTCGTCTAAAAATTGTCCTAACATTATTAATATCTTCACCGCACCGCACCATCTGTAGAAACAAACTACAGAAGACCAACTGAGGTTTTGCACAACCTCAGTTTCTCAACATCAACACATTTCGTCAACATGTCTGCTTGATTCTTTGCACCCTCTATCTTCTCCAAATATATATCACCATCATCCACTGTCCTGCGAGTGAAATGGTACCGTCTTCTGATGTGCTTTGTCTTCGAATGATAGACAGGGTTCTTCACCAACTGTATGGCACTCTGGCTATCTGAATAAAGAATCTTCTCGCTCTGCTTCTTGCCCAACTCTTCCAGATAATCTGCCAGCCATATCATCTCCTTTCCAGCTTCAGCTATTGCCACATACTCAGCCTCCGTTGATGAAAGAGCAACACACTTCTGAAGCCTGGACATCCAACTCACTGCTGTACCACCTATGGTATGAATGTATCCGGATGTGCTCATGCTCGAGTCCACATCACCACCAAGATCAGCATCCACAAAATCCTGCAGATTCACTTTGCCTTTGCCAAAACTAAGTGAAATACTGGATGTACCTCTCAAATATCTCAGAAGCGACTTAACAGCTTCCCAATGCTCTTTCCCCGGATTAGCCATGTACCTGCTAACAACTCCCACTGCATGTGCTATGTTAAGTCTAGTGCAGACCATAGCATACATCAAACTCCCAACTGCTGAAGCATATGGAATAATTGCCATCTGCTTACGTTCTTCAGTTGTCTTGGGTGACTGCCCCTTTGACAATTTTATGTGTTTTGCCTAAAGAGTAGTCCTGGGTTTAGCATCACTCATCCGGAATCTGGCCAACACATTCTCAATGTATTACTCTTGGGATAGATTTAAAGTGCCAGCAGATCTATCCCGAGAAATCCTCATCTCCAGAATCTGCTTCGATGCACCCAAATCTTTCATCTCAAACGCTGAAGACAGACTTGCCTTTAGATTGTTTATCTCCCTCATACTGGATCTTGCAATCAATATATCATCCACATACAAGAGTAGAAACATAAGAACCAGTGTATTTCTTTAAGTAACAACACTGATCCTTTTTAACCCTGCAAAAGCCACTCTTGGTCATGAAGGAGTCGAACTTTTTGTACCACTGCCTCGGTGCTTGCTTCAACCCATACAAGCTCCTATTGAGCTTGCACGCCATGTGTTCCTTGACCGGAACTACAAATCCTTCTGGTTGTTGCATATAGATCTCCTCGTCCAGATCTCCATGTAAAAACGCTGTTTTTACATCCATTTGCTCAAGATGCAAATTCTCTGATGTAACAATACTCAACAGAATTCGGATAGTAGTTAACTTCACAACAGGAGAAAATATTTCAGTATAATCAATACCTTTCCTTTGTGAATATCCTTTAACCACTAATCGAGCCTTGAACCTTCTTTTACCGTCTGGTTCTGCCTTGATTTTGAACACCCACTTGTTCAACAAGGCTTTCTTATCTGCAGGTAACTCAATCAACACCCAAGTGTTGTTATTCTCAAGGGAGCTCAATTCATCATTCATGGCTTGCTCCCACTTGATTGAATCCTCCACCTGTAGGGCCTTATCGAAAGACTCTGATTCCCCTTCATCAGTCAGCAACAGATAATGTAATGAAGGTGAATACCTATCTGGTGCTCTGATGGTCCTTGATTATCTCATCAACAACTGCTCAGGTGTCACTTGTTCCACCATAGGTTCTTCAGCAACAGCGTCTGGAGTTGGTTGAGTTTCTTCCGCAACATCTCTGGGTGTGCTCTTCTGCAACTCAATCTCAACTCCCACTTGCTTCTTAGTCTCTGAAACCTTATGCTCTCTGTCCTTGTATAGGACAGACTCATCAAATGTCACATCACAATGTCTCAGGATCTTTCTGTTCTTGTCATCCCAAAACCTGTAACCAAACAAGTCAGAACCGTAGCCTATGAAGTAACACTTCACAGCCTTAGCATCAAGTTTGTCTCTTTTCTCTGGATCAACATGAACATAAGCTGTAGTTCTCCAGTGTGAGTACTTGAGCTCTTTTTTCGTCCACACCTCCTTTGGGATCTTGAACCCTAGGGGAGCTGATGGTTCCCTGTTGATCAAGTATGCAGCTGTGCTCACAGCATCTGCCCAAAACATCTTGGGCAGCCCACAGTGTATCCTCATGCTCCTTGCACGCTCATTCAATATTCTGTTCATCCTCTCAGCAGCTCCATTCTACCTAGCTTTACCGGGAACTGTCCTCATTAATCTGATTCCCTCAGCTGCACAGAATACTTTGAACTCTGACTTGTCATACTCTCCTCAATTGTCAGACCTCAAGCATTTGATCTTCAAACCAGTCTGATTTTCAACTTCAGCTTTCCACCTCTTGAAAGTCACAAACACATCTGACTTATGCTTCAAAAAATAGACCCATACCTTCCTGCTGAAATCATCAATGAAGGTGACATAGAACCTAGATCCTCCAAGTGATTGAAACTGGAGATAGTCCCCAAACATCTGTATGTACCATTTCCAACCGCACTTTCTTCGGCTCTCTAGCAGTCTTTGTGAAGCTAACTCGTTTCTGTTTTCCCATAACACAGCTTTCACAAAGACCCATGTCAACAGACTTCAGGCCCTCTAATGCTCCTTTTGCAACCAACATCTTCATTCCTTTAGCAATAATGTGTCCAAGTTTGTTGTGCCACAGACATGAACCGGAAGCACCCTCAGCGACAGCAACCATGTTAATACACCCTGCAGTGGTGTACAAGGTTCCAGATTTGGTGCCACGAGCAACAATCATAGCACCCTTCACAATTTTCCACGAACCTTTCCCAAACTCTGCTGTATAGCCTGTGCTATCCAACTGACCAACAGAGATCAAATTCTTCTTAAGAGCGGGAATATATCTGACATCCTCTAATGTCCACTAGTTTCCCGATGGCGTCTTTATGCAGACATCCCCCTTTCCTTCAATCTCCAAGGCTTTGTTGTCAACAAGATACACCTTTCCAAAATTTCCAAATTTAAATTTTTGGACCAATTCCTTGCTTGGAGACGAATGAAAGGATGCACCAGAATCTAAAATCCAGGATTCAACCGGGCTATCCACACTAAGGATTAGAGCATCCCCATTGTCTTCTGCGGAATTTACAGAATCACTACCATCTCCAGATTTATGATTCTGCTTCTTCTTTGGTTTCGTACAGTTTGTCCGATAGTGTCCTTTATCTCCAAAGTTCCAACAAATCACGTTGGGTCTGTTTGGAGATTTTCCTCGATTCTTTGATTTTGATCGGCCATGTTGATTTTGGCCCTTCGACTTGCTTCTCCCCCTTCGGTCAACGCTGAGAGCACTGCCCCATGAATCTCCCACTTCTCGTTTGCGAATGCTTTCGCTGAGAACAACATCACGGATTTCATCAAACTTCAACTTCTCAGATCCACGGGAACTACTAATTGCAGCAACAACAGTATCCCAAGACTCGGACAGAGATGACATCAAAATCAATGCGTTTATCTTCGAAATTAATTTTCACATAACTCAGTTGCTCACAATCATATTGAGCTCATTTATATGATCGGCAACAGATCCATTCTCAGACATTTGTAAATTGAACAATCTACGCATCAAATATACCTTGTTCATTGCCGATGGCTTTTCGTACATATTTGATAGTGCCTTCATCAGATCTGCCGTAGTCTTCTCCTTAACGATGTTGAACGTCACGTTTATCGACAAAGTCAACCGGATCAACCCCAACGCCTGGCGATCCTTAAGCTTCCACTGCTCATCTGTCATGGAACCCGCTTTGCCTCAGTCAAAGGTTCATGAAGATCTTTCTGGTACAGATAGTCTTCGATCTGCATCTTCCAGAAACCGAAATCGGATCCATCAAACTTCTCGATTCCAATCTTCGAACTCTCCATCTTCAGTGATCGTGTTGAATCTCTAAAGCTCTGATACCAATTGTTAGGATCGATTCACTCAAACACTCTGAACTGATAAAGAAGATGAAGAAATCTTGAATAGAGAAAAAAAAACGTGAGAGACTTATTTTGTGGTAGCACCCCGTTAGGGTAAACTTCCACGGAGGCGAGATTTATATATATTAATAATTAAGGGTATTTACAATACAAGGAGAATAAACAGTACAGCCTATATATACATTCCAAATAGTCCCAAACCTAAAAGAGAAAGGTCTCCCAAATTGACCAGGATTATAGGTTTTCCTTTCCCAAATCTATGAGGACAATGAGTTTTCCTAAACCTATAGGGATTATGGGTTTTCGAAAAATACAAGAAAATAATTCAAGTTCATCACATATTAATCAGGCTCCACACCTAACATAATGTTAATCCCTAATTAGGTGCTCACAATTTCTTGTTAGGTAATATGAGTATTATTTATTCTCCGGTGCACGTTTATAAAAAATCTTGCTTACGCCCTTGTACTAAATACCGTAATTTTATACTCATAGTACACCTCTGCACAATTTTATGCAAGTTTCGAGGCTAGTATTAACAGTACCCTTTGAATTGAGTAGGAGTATTTTATTTGAGATTTCGTGGTGAGCTACTTTATTCGATGTGATCTGCAGCACATGGAGCCTGCTTTTCATATTCATTTATATCTATGTATGTATCTTGATTTTTGGACAAATGTTCTTGTTTGGTTAAGATTACTTACACTTCATAGGTGCTCGTGACAATATGATACCCGATTTTGGGCATTGTTTAGAAAGTTGTGGTCATGTTTTAGACCATGTTTTTAATTTGTGTATTATTGATTTTGATTATGAGACTTATTCGTCGTTGTCATTTATATCATGAATTTGTTAATGAATTAATAATTGAATTATATTGTTGTTGTTGAATGTTGACTTGTCTAGCAAGCAAGTTAGGCGCCATCACCATCATTGATGGGATTGCACCGTGATAGAAGCATAAAAAAGGATATTTAGAGCGATTTATTGTGCGACCATGCTTGGCAAGCAAGTTTGCTACACGATTCTGCTCTTTGTATGTATATTTGGTAGGGGTCACCTAGTAGCCCGAGCAAGTACCTCTGGAAAAGGTCAAAGATGACTATATACTCCACAAGGCATGCGATGTATTATGGAAATAAAACTGCAAAGTTAATTTTCAATATTTTCAAGTGGACGAATCAGTCTAGTACTAAGAAATATTTAAATTATCTCATACATATATGAGAAAAAAATAAATTAAAATATTTAATTTTAATAAGTATTAATGCATCTATTTTGTTATTTTGGTGCACCGGTGCATGTCCTATTAGTATAAGAACCCCTAAAAATCCTTGAAATTGTAAACCACAATATCTATATTAATTATTCGTATACTAGTTATTTCACGTGATACTAATCCTTCAATCAACCAGTCTTCGGCCAGACCAATAATCTGTAAACTCTTCGAACGTGATACAATATTGCTTATCTTTTCAAAATTAGCCACGACACAAATACTATAATATTTTTACTACATTGTACAAATTATGCACGTAAATGACAAATATAGCCAAACTGCAATTTGCATAAGTGAATGGATGTAGCAATGCCACATCATTCATAAAACAAATTTAGCCAAGCTGCAATTTGCATAAGTACATGGATGTAGCAATGTCAAAGCTTTCTTAAAAGCATGCCTTGCAAGGTATTCTAGTAAGTGTCGCACGTCTTTTGTTTAATTATCAGGTCCAATAAACATCTTTATTATAGTTATTAAACTGCATATGGCAATATTTCAAGCATCGGTTGAGTACTGGATTAAAGTTACAGTAAACAAAAGACGTGCAACACTTACTAGAATACCTTATTAAACTGCATATGGCAACATTCCAAGCATCGGCTGAGTACTAGATTAAAGTTACAGTAAATGTTAATACCATCAAGGTCCCACTCGTGACATGTAAATTGTCTAGGTCAATATACTATGAAGCTTTATCTTGATTGAATAACTTGAAAAAGTATTTTATTGCGTGAAGTACAAGAAATGAAGCAAGCCAATATTCATTTAACCTTATATCACTCATTTCATGTATGACTTTCACATGATCAATTATAGAACCGGTGGCAGGGCGCCACTTCCTTAGGAGGGTGCTTCTTTTTTCTCGGAGATTCATTTCCCAACCCGAAAATCTCTTATATATTGCTATGGAAATATATTTTTGGTCCCAACAACCCTAGAAATAGATATGGTATATATAATTGAATAGCAAAAACTTATTTTTGAGCTTGTTTGACATTTATATTATTTTTTAGCGTTGCATTAGCTTTTTATAAACTCATAAGTGATACGTATAAGATAAATATATTTGAGTATGTAATATTTTATGAGTCTAACACATTTCGAAATCAATAAAGATGAAGGACTTTTGCCTAAACACAAATTGCACAACGAGCTCCCTTTTAATATATAACCCCCTTTTAATTTTTGTTTATATTGGTCGACTGCTTTGCGCATTGATATCTCACCTATATTCTTATAGTTCTATTCTTTCCCTGGCTAAATTTTGTCTTTTCTGCTGTTTCTCTTTTAATTCTTCTTCCTAACGTCCTCTTGAATGAGGTTTGAAGTTGATCTTTTTGATCCGAAATGACAACTTTTTATTTTTACTTCCTTTATTTTTTTTATTTCTACTATTAAAATATTTTCAGGAGTTGCATATATAATGTGCTTAATTCCTTGTTGTAATCGAAGTGGAGTATGTGATTTTAAAATCATATAGGTGATAAATTGATAATTAGTTTTTGAATTATTTTATAGTTTAACTGAAAATAATGAATAAGAAAGTGGTAGTTTCAGCCTTGCACCTTTAATGTACTAACATACATTATGTCAAACATATGTAAAAATATATAGAGAAGTTAGGGACAGTTAAAAGAGGAAAATAATAAGTGGGATGAAAATATGTTCTTAATATATTGAATAAGGATCTTAGATTCAAATAATATGTCAAACATATGTGCTCAAAACATAAGACTCATCAACTTGGATATATCTATCTAAATAAGATATCAACTAGGATATTTTTTATGATGACAAACCAATTAGTACAAAATAAGAAAATTTAATCAAAGACTTTATTAAAGGCAGTAATAAAAAAATGTGAAATAAATTTTTACTTTCCTAAAGTGATCTTCTCGAAATGTAGGTAGTACAACAAGTGAGAACTCCCCCTCACTCTATGAGTTCCTTAGTTATGCTTCCCCTGTCTCCATGCATTCTATCTGAAATTTCAAGCTTTTGTACACATGATCTCTTAATCATATCTTACCGAGAGATCAAAATGAGTGAAAACAGCTTTAAGCCAATGAGAGTACACATTAATCACACAAACAAAAAACAATAACTTAATTGAATCAATTGAAAGTCTAACAAAATTTCAAGAGGAAAATTCACATGTTGTTTTAATATTCAAAGCACCCTTGAAATATAGTAGAAGAGTTGCACACATTTACTTTTTAAAAAAGTTAGAAGGCCTACAAATAGTTAAGAAAAGATTTTAGCAAGTATTTGAGTAAAAACTTTTAAGATAAACTTGATCACAAATACAGAAAAATATCAAGTCGAATGGAAATGATTTGTATATGACTAGAACCTTAGGCAAACTTCAACATATACTTGAAGACGTGCAAATGATAAACACATAAGAGTCAAGATGATAATAAATCAGTTACCACAGAGATAATGACTCATTTTACGGAAAAGGAACACAAAGATATCAGCACGATACCAAATTATTTCCTCAAAGTGAGGAAAAATCTGTGTGTTTCAGTATCTCCAAGACATACTTACCATTCGTCTTCGTCTCATGAAATACACTGAAGGTGTTACGCTTTTTACTCTAGTTGATACTCCATCAAAGAATTTATCTGAATCTCATGCAAAACTATTCCATGACACGGATGAATTTGCAAAAAAATCGCTCTATGTCAATTCTGCTTTTTCATTCAACTTTCACTTTGGTACTTCAATGATCAGTGGACTAACTAATTTTCTTCATTGCTGGCTTTGAATTATTTGGAGCTTGAGAGAAGAAAATTAATTCTTCATCACGATCTCAGAATCGAGCACCTTGTATAAGCTTGAGAAATCCGTGACAGTAATTTTGATTAGTACTATCATATGTTATCAATATAAATATGGCAACTATAACCTTACGATCATGCCTTTTTTTAAAAAAATCACTTTTGGATAGAAGGAAAATTCTCATGCTTTGGTCATAAAAAAAGGTTAGAAAATTGTCGTCTATTGGGGATGTTAGAAAACAAAAATTTCATTATTTAAAGAAACCTCCATGTATTTTGAACAGTTTAAAGCTCTGTACGACACACATGTAAAATAATACTCTAACAGAAAAATTAGTGAAGAAGCAAACCTTCTTGTTGTAAAACTTTAGGCCACAAGTTTACCCTTGCATTTCATAGCCTCACCATTTCTATCAAGCCCATTGCTGAATATGTATAATTGCTATCTTTTTTGTCTTGGTAAAAGATTCCCATGTGCTCTTCTTTCGCTTGTGTCATCTACTATTGCATTGTTAGAAACCATCATCCATTGTGCAATGGATGCACCAATACCAATTTATTGCTTTCTGTCCGAAGTAAGCTCTTCATCTACATTCATGCTTTCTCTTAAAGATACGTTAGTATAAAAATAATGTATACAGATTTTTAACAGTGTTTTCATTTAGATTTAACTTTACATGAAAAGTGGCTAAATTTCTATTACTTTTGAAAGTGTGATTATTTTTCAATTATCACTTTTAAATCTGGCTATTTTTAATTTCGCCGAGATTCTAGTAGAAGTAGGATCTGAAAGCGAAGACCGGAATTGAGCTGATTAAAGTTCTAATCAATAAGTAAGAACAATGAGAAATTAGAATCAATAAGCACTAGTGATCTAGTGGTAGAATAGTATCCTATTGAAAAGTTTATATTGTCTCAGTAGGAAATCATCCAATATTTTCCTAATACCAATACAATATGAAAGAATCCTTTAGAATTTCTTAGAATATGAATGAAATCAAAACCTCCGCCGAGGATTGAGTAGAAGAGAGATACTTGAGAGAGGGGGAGTCACAGCCCCCAACCAAGGGAGTGGTTACTTTCACTATGTCCCCTTATTCCCGACATGTTACGGTGCCCTGGGGCTGTCTTAAGAAGATATTTGATCCGAACCTTCGCAATCTTCTTGAACAAGTGAAGACTAGAATTGAGCTGCTTAAAGTTCCAACAAAATAAATAAAAATGAAGATAAATTAGGAGCAACAAGCACCAGTGGTCTAGTGGTAGAATAGTACCCTGCCACGGTACAGACCCGGGTTCGATTCCCGGCTGGTGCATCCCTGTGGGTTTGCTGTGATGATTTATGTGCGCTCAATGCGGTGATTTGGGTCTCCGTACTTGTCCTATGGACGAAAACTTGCGCATCTGAGCTTTCCCATTTTTCTTTTGTTTGGAAAAAGAAGTTTTTTGGTCTCTACTACAAATAATTCCGAAATGAAAAGGAGCATTAAAACAATTAAGGAGTAAAGTTACTTTCCTCCATATAAATTATGCAAGAGCACGTAGCAAAGTCAAAATATATTAATAATCGATATAGTTTTGGATGTGATATATCAATCTTTTTAAAATATAACTTTACACACTTACAAACAACATAAGAGATTTTTATATTATTCATTAGGTTTTATAATTCAAATTATTCAACAAGTATTTAAAAGTAGCTGGTAAAGAAAAAAACTTTTTAATTTCTCAAATAGAATTGCATGCGATAGTTGTTTCCTTATTTAGTATAATTGAATTTGCGTGATCTTGATTTTAGTTTTGTTTTCAAGCAAGAACATTTGAATTTTCTAATTGCTAGTCACTTTTTAAGTAACTTTTGTTTCATTTCGGTCAAATATTTTTTTTTAGCGGTTCATATATCACTTGAATAATAGTACAACGAAACATTAGGAACATGCAATCCAAGTTGACAAAAGAAGGATCCATTGAAGAGTTTATATTGTCTCAGTAGGAAATCATCCAATATTTTCCTAGTATTAATACAATATGAAAGAATCCTTTAGAATTTCTTAGAATATGAATGAAATCAAAAACCTTTGCCGAGGATTGAGTAGAAGAGAGATACTTGGGAGAGGATGGAATTGAGCTGCTTAAAGTTTTAAGAAAATAAATAAAAATGATAATAAGTTAGATGCAACAAGCACCAGTGGTCTAGTGGTAGAATAGTACCCTGCCACGGTATAGACCCGGGTTCGATTCCCGGCTGGTGCATTCCTTGGGGTTTGCTGTGATGATTTATCTGCGCTCAATGCGGTGATTTGGGTCTCCGCACTTGTCCTATGGACGAAAGATTGCGCATCTGAGCTTTCCCTTTTTCTGTTTTTTGAAAAAAAAAATCTTTCATTTTAAGGTTAGTTTTAGTTTACTACATATAAAGCCTTATTATATATCTAAGGTGTTGTTTGAGAATCCTCTAGTTGTTAGGGACTTGAATCCTTACGACTTTTAAAGCCGATCACGAAAACGTGACTAAATTGATCATAATTACTTTTCGAGGCGGAGTGGAAGAAGGGGGATTTTCGAACACGGAAAGGATCCAATAAATTCGTTCTCGTTTACTATTATTTTAAAAAAATTTGGCTTCGTTAAAACAACCTTGAGATAAGCTTTTCAATATTTGAAATAAACAAGAATGTATTTTTGTACAAATTTTTAGAAAAGGTTCAAAATATTTTGACAGTAAAGTGACTCATAAATAGGGAAAACTGCAATTACTCAGAAAGTTTTTTTCTTTTGTATAAACGTTTCTTTACAACAATTGTTTAGCCCACATGGAGAAAAAACGACAATAAGGATATTTTTGGCACAGAACTAAAAATGCATATATATCAGAGATATTTTTTGGTAATAAATTACTTATTTATGTACCTGGTGGTGGTAGGGGTCTATAATAAGGGCAATATAGACATAAATTATTATAATTGTTAAATATGAAAAAGATTTCAATCGCACATGCCGTACAAAAGTTTTTACCTTATTAATATATTTTTACTTATTGTATTAGCTTACTTTTCTATATTTTATGTTAGGAATTTAATTTATTATGAGCTATTATTTATATTTATTTAAAAAATAATTTGATAATTTACGATTTTATGAAAATGAAACTCAAAAAATTATTTTCTTTTAACGAGATTCGAAATACGTTGGAGTTGGTTATAGAATGCCTTATCGATTATATTTTTTTAGTTAAAAATATAAATAAAAATATAAGTACTATATAATAAATGATATTCTATTTTATTACGATAAGTCATCATGAACTAGTAAATTTTACACTTGACTATCAATTTACTGCAAAAAATAAAAAATAAAAATAAGTTCAAACAAACGAAATTATTCTATTATTCAACGAGCAAACAAAGAAATTAGGGGTCGTTTGGTACGAATACAAGTAATGTAGGGATTAGTAATGCAGGGATTGTAGTGCTGGGATTATTTTTTATCAAGTGTTTGGTTCATTGTATTAGAAATTAGCTATGCAACGTATAATCTAAGCTTGTGTTTGATTTAAAAATGTACAAAATCTTCTTTGCAATTATACCCTTGAATATTCTTCTTTCTGTATATAAAGAAATTTAGGAAAAGGGTTTGAGGGGCGGTTTAATAATTTTAGGGTCTTTTTCAGGTATAGTTAATGCAGGGATTAGTAATCCCTTGGTTTCCTTGGTATTAGCTAAACCCTCCTATAAGGTATAAGTAATCCATGTATTAGGTATGAATAAATTGAATTGAACAACCAAATATTATATTAGACGGATTAAATTTTTATATAGGAATTATTTTACTTAGTCCAGCCTATGAAACGACCCTTTAGCGTGGTGTTTCCTGACAGGTGTCAGATGACTGTGGCAAAATGGGACCCACTTCCCACGCCTTTCAAGGCGCGAAGATTGACTAGGGGGCTGAAGCATTCAGCACGTGAAATCGTGATGTGGGGCCAAGTCAGACCGATAGCTTTGACTCTGCAGCAGGTTTAGTCTAGTGGGTCCCATTCACACTATCTGTTATGACCCCTTTGCCCTTAATCATTTTTATAATTTCTTAAACTACTCAATTACCCTTATAAAACTATAATTTGACTAATCCACTTTCAAACTATATGAAGGTTCGTCAAGGAAAGGTCAAATTAAAAAATAAAAAAAATAAAAAAAAAAATAAAAAAAAAAAATTAAAAAAAAAAAGGTCAAATTGATTATTACTTCCAAATCAAATAAGGAAACAATTCTTGCACATTTGTTCATGCTTGAAGAAAGGTCAAATGGTTGATTCATTTATATTTAATAATAAGGAATAATATTTACGGTAATTAAGTGATTTGTTAACATATTATTCGTATTTTACCGAAAAACGAGTTAAATTTGTTTATGTAATATGCGAAATTGAGTAATTTTACCTTTTATTAAAACACTATCTAATTTTATCCCTATTATTATAAAAATATCTTTATTTCTTGATTGTAATGCAGCTCCAACTTGAGGATTATTTTAACCTATAATAAAAAATTGAGTGGGTAGATATGAACTTTTCTCGAAGAATTTTGATGTCTAGTCTACCTATTGCAAGTTGGAGCCTCATTAAACATACGACAAATATAAAAAAACTAACAACAAGGGTATGAGTAGACTAAAATTTAATGTATTATTGTGAATAGTTTGAGAGAGGGGAAACTAATGTTTCTTTTTCGTTATCTTCGTAACTCATACTACTCTAATACTTATGGAGTTATGATTGTAATTCCATAACTTTTCACGTAATCTTTCTTCATGATCTTTCCCTCAAATGTTTAATGGCATGTTCAATGACATATTTACAATAGTGATTCTTTACTTTTTATGCCTCTATAAAGGCCTTGTAATAGATAGGAAAAGACACACAATTGAAGAAGAAAATTTCTTCCTTCTCTACATCTCTAACTTGTTCATGTTTTACTAAATTGTTTTAATTTTATAACACGTTATCAGCACGAAATTAGCTTCTACTCAAGTCCGATCTGGTGCACACTAGCTACCACCACTCTACTTTCTGGTATGTTGCTTTTAGAGTTATCATAGCATTGTTATTACGTCTGGAGAATTTTTTTTTCCCAAGGTGATTGCTAATCTGCACATATACCAGTTAATTTAGATGTTGCCATTCAGTAAAAAATATATACAAATGTCGAATTTAGATTGTAATATCATTATAAAATTGTTATTAAGATATTAAAAGAAAATATCGAATACGTATATTAGATCATTACATGGACTTAATTATTTTGGTAATCACATAAAAGTGATTATCCGTATAATTTGTGGTTTAAGACACTATGCAGTTATTTTATTGAGTATACTGCCAACAAGTTTTAAAATAATTATAGATTGGCATTCTATAATTAAAAAATATATACAAATGTCGAATTTAGATTGTAATATCATTATAAAGTTGTTATTAAGATATTAAAAGAAAATATAGAATACGTATATTAGATCATTTTGTAATAAGACTTTGCCATAATTACAATTGAGTTTTACCTCTCTTTTTGTTTATTTTTCTCTTAATTCAATTAAGAATTTGCCACAGAAATTTTCGGTTAATTTTATTGAGTCAAAATTTTTTATTGACTTCTGTTGATATAAATATGAATACCATATTACACGATTTATTATTATTATTTTTTCTTGTTTCATAAATACCCAAGTTGCTTCTAATTTATCTATTTTTTCTAATGATAGTTTTCATTATGTCGAATTTATCAAAACTTGAATTTGTGGCACTTGACATCTCCGGAAGGAATTATTTATCATGGGTCCTTGATGCTGAAATTCACTTTGCTGCAAAAGCTCTTGAAAATACTATTATACAAGAAAATGAAGCACCATGCCACGATAAAGCAAATGCCATAATTTTTCTTCGTCATCATCTCGACGAAGGGTTTAAGACTAAATACTTAACCCTAAAAAATCCATTTGAATTATGGAGTAGTTTGAAGGAACGATATACCCATCTTAAGGCAACGACATTGCCAAGAGCTCGATATGAATTGATTCACTTATGGTTACAAGATTTTAAAATTAAGTGAATATAATTCTGCTGTATTCAGGATAACTTCCCAACTTAAATTATGTGGGAAAATTGTGAATGATGAGGATTTACTGGAAAAAACTCTTTCTACTTTTCATGCCTCAAATATGGTATTGCAGCAATAATACCGTGAAAAGGGTTTAAAAAATATTCTGAATTAATCTCATGCCTCCTGATGGCTGAGTAACATAATACCCTTTTAATGAAAAGTCATGAAGCCCGTCCGTCCCACTGGATCTGCACCATTTTCTGAAGTGAATATGGTAGCAACTATTCAAAAGTCTGAAGAAGACAAAATAATTATCGTGGTCGTGGCCGTGGCCATAGTCGTGGACGTGGACATGGACATGGACATGGAAGGGGACGAAATGATTACCGTTATCATGGTAAAAATAAACAAGAGAACAATAAGGATCCTCAAAATAATCCTTTAAAAGGCAGAGTTAATATTTGCCACATATGTGGTATGAAAGGTCATTGGGCATGTGTTTGTCGTACACCTGACCATTTTGTCAAACTTTATCAAGCATCCATTACAAGAAAAGATAACAATGTAGAGGCACACTTGACTTTTCAAAATAATGATGATAAAGCAGGCCCCTCAAACAAATATGATGATGTTGAGGCAAATCTTGCATATAAAGATAATGATTTTGGAGGCCTTGCAAATATTACTCATTTAGAAGGTGAAGACTTCTTTGAGGATATTGACTGAAGAAGTGATTATCTTACTGGGAATAAAACTTAAGAAAAATTGTTATTATGTCTTTATGTAGTTTGTTCTTCTTAGTGTACTTTCCTAAAGCATTATATATGCTAGTTTCTACATTCCTAGTGTAATTTTTAATGTTTCTTTTATTTATAGTCTTTCGTATTTCTTATGATGTACTTTTTGTTTATTTACGAAGAATATGAAAATTTCCCAGTCTTCAGTTCGATCCAAGATCAATAAAGATGATATATGTCTTTTGGATAGTGCTACCACACACACTATTTTAAGAGATACGAGATATTTCTCTTATTTGGTGATGAAAGAAGCCAATGTTAATAGAATATCTGGCAGTATAAGATTAATTGAAAGTTCGGGAAGAGCAAATTTATTACTATCCGGAGGAACAAATTTGGCTATTAATTAAAAATTTTATATTGTAGTAAGTCTCAAAGAAACTTACTAAGTTTCAAAAGATATTCGCCAAAATGGATATCATATTGAGACTACAAATAATAAAAATATTGAATATCTTTATACTACTACAATAAAGTTGGGTAAGAAATATGTGCTTGAAATGTTACTCGCCCTTTCCTCCGGCTTATATTACACAAGTATTAGCAGGATTGAACATAGTAAATGAGAAGTTTACTAATCAAGATAATTTTGTTATTTGGCATGACCGGTTGGGTCATCCTGGTTCTACTATGATGCGTAAAATAATTGAGAATTCACATGGACATTCAATGAAGAACCAAAAGATTCTTCAATTTAAGAAATTCTCTTGTGCTGCATGTTCACAAAGCAAATTAATTATTAGAAATCAACTATTAAAGTTAGGATGAAATCCCCTACATTTCTGAAACGCATATATGGTGATATATGGGGGCCCATTCATCATCTATGTGGACCATCAGATATTATATGGTTTTGGTAGATGCATCTACAAGATGGTCACATGTGTGCTTATTATCAACCCGGAATATGATATTTGCGAGATTATTGGCTCAAATAATAAAACTAAGAGCACAATTTTTAGATTATACAATTTAGACAATTCTCAGGCCTTTACTAATTATCGTATATCAACTGGGATAACAATTGAGCTTCCGGTTGCTCATGTTCATCCACAAAATGGTCTAGCGGAATCATCAATCAAACAACTCCAATTAATTACTAAACCAATGCTTATGAGAACAAAATTCCCCACTTCAGTATGGGATCATGCTACTTTGCATGCAACATCTCTTGTGCGGATAAAGCCCACAAGTTATCATAAAGTTTCCCCATTGCAATTGGCTTTTGGTTAGGAGCCAAATATTTCCCACCTTAGAATCTTTGGTTGTGCGGTATATGTTCCAATTGCTCCACCACAACGCACAAATATGGACACCCAAAGAAGGTAGGGATATATGTTGGGTATGAATCTCCTTCTATTATAAAATATTCGGACCCTATGACTGGAGATTTATTTACGGCAAGATTTTCTGATAGTCATTTTGATGAATAAGTATACCCAACATTAGGGGGGAGAAAATAAGTATATGAGGAAGGAGATAGATTGGAATGTATTATCACTATCTCATTTAGATCCTTGAATAAATCAATGTGAATAAGAGGTTCAAAAGATAATTCATTTGCAAAATATTGCAATCAATTGCCAGATGCATTCACTAACCTACCAAGGGTGACTAAGTCACATATTCTAACTACTAATGCTCCAATTCGAGTTGATATCCCCGTAGGACAATCAATCAAAGCAAATGAGTTTAAACCACACTTGAAATGTGGTAGACCAATTGGTTCTAAGGATAAAAACCCCTCGAAAAAGAAAAGGAGCAAATGATCAAAGTGATCATAATACGGAGGTAGTGGCTCAAGTAGAGCACAAAGACATAACAAATGATAAGACCTCAAGAGAGGTTCAGGTACCTGAAAATGATGAGAATGGAGAGATCTCAATAACATATGTCTCAACGGGAAAAAGATGGAACCGAAATAATATTGTTACCGATAACGTTTTTGCTTATAATGTCGTTGTTGAAATAATACAACAAGATGAGGATCTTGAACCAAAATCTGTCGATGAATGTAGACAGAGAAATGATTGGCCAAAATGGAAAGACGCTATCCAGGTAGAATTAACTTCACTTGAAAACGTGAAGTTTCGGATCTATAGTTCGAACACCTGAAGGAATGAAGCCAGCGGAATACAAATGAGTTTTTGTGCGAAAACGAAATGATAAAATGAAGTCGTTAGATATAAAAGCGCGACTTGTGGCACAAGGATTTTCACAAAGACCTGGCATTAATTATATTAAGACATATTCTCTTGTGGTGGATGCTATCATGTTCAGGTATCTTATAAATCTGGCAGTGCATGAAAAACTTGATATGCGTCTGATGAATGTTCTCACAACCTATTTGTATGGCTCATTAGACAATGAAATTTTTATGAAAATTTCAGAAGGATTTAAAGTGCCTGAAGCATATAAAGGTTTTCGAGAAACTTGTTCAATAAAGCTTCAAAAATCCTTATACGGATTGAAACAATCAGGACGCATGTGGTATAATTGCCTGAGTGAGTACCTGTTGAAAGAAGTGTACAGGAATGATTCAATTTGTCCTTGTGTCTTTATAAAAAGGTTTGGATCTGAATTTGTTATATTCGCCGTGTATGTTGATGATTTAAACATCATTGGAACTCCTGGGGAGCTTCTTAAAGCAGTAGACTGTATAAAGAAAGAATTTGAAATGAATGATCTTGGAAAGACAAAATTTTGTCTTGGTCTACAAATTGAGTATATGAAAGATGAAATTTTTTTCCATCAATCAGCATACACTGAAAAGATTTTAAAGCGATTTTATATGGATAAAGAACATCCATTGAGTATCCCGATGCTTGTGAGATCACTCGATATAAATAAAGATCCATTTCGGCCTCATGAAAATAATGAAGAGCTTCTTGGTGCCGATGTACCATATCTTAGTGCAATTGAGATAGTAATTTATTTTGCTAAATATTCCCGATCAGATATAGCTTTCTCGGTAAACTTGTTAGCAAGATTTAGTTCTTCCCCAACATAAAGACACCGGAATGGTATTAAGCATATATTCAGAAACCTCCGAGGGGCCATTGACATGAGTTTATTTTATTCAAATGAATCCAAGTCATCATTGATAGGTTATGCAGATACATGATATTTGTCTGATCCACACAAAGGTCGATCTCAGACAAGCTATTTATTTACAAGTGGAGGTACAACCATATCATGGCGTTCAACGAAACAAACAATGGTTGCTACTACTTCAAATCATGCAGAGATAATAGCCATTCACGAAGCAAGTCGAGAATGTGTTTGGTTGAGATCGATAACTCAACATATTTAGGATATATGTGGTATTTCTTCGAAAGGGAATATTCCAACAATATTGTATGAAGATAATGATGTATGCATAGCTCAACTGAAAGGAGGATATATCAAAGGAGATAAAAAAAAACACATTTCATCGAAATTCTTTTTTACTCATGATCTTCAAAAGAATGGTGAAATTGATGTTCAACAAGTTCGTTCAAGTGATAATTTGGCTGGTATGTTTATTAAGGCATTACCAACCTCAACATTTGAAAAGTTGATATGTATAAGGTCGAATTCGATCGCTTGCATAGGGATGTAGGTTTTGGGGTTCGACGACCAGCGTCAATCAAAGTCGTTACTCGATACCGGGACATCGAAAAGGAGAAATCCAAGACCGAGTTCCACCGGAACGCAGCTCGAAACGA
This sequence comes from Nicotiana obtusifolia, assembly GCA_002018475.1. Lineage (NCBI taxonomy): Eukaryota > Viridiplantae > Streptophyta > Magnoliopsida > Solanales > Solanaceae > Nicotiana > Nicotiana obtusifolia. The sequence goes on from MCJB01048809.1 coordinate 288,697, forward strand.
GATCGTCGAGGCCGATCAGGGTAAGACACCTTATGGTAAAATTATCAGATTGACGTGACTAAAGGACCAGAAATCTCGTAATATGTAAATATCTCGGCGGGAATCGCGGCTGAAATCAGTAAAGACGTTGAAGCCATTAATTCTAGGGATATCTTACCTTGTAGATAGATTTTTTACCTTGTATAGAATTCTTTTTCCTCCCTATATAAACAGGCAGCACTATTGTAAATAGACACAACAATCAACGATCAATATTCACAAGGCTATAATCTATATACTTTTTCAATCTATTTGCTTCATATCTTGCTTTAGAGGATTCTACCACAACAAAGCTACCCCATACTTGTGGTTTGCTTCTTCCTTATTTACTGAATTTAATCTCTATTTTAATTCTTTCTTTAATTGTATCAAACCATGTCACGTATCCTTAAAATCACATACAAATTTAATTGTTATCCGTAGACAAGGGTAAACATGATATACAAGATTGGAATGCGTCGTCTTCGAGACATTAAGTGATGATTTCTTCACGGGGAGTAACTATGCACTGCACTCTTTTTTCCTTAACCAAGATTTTGTCCCACTGAGTTTTCCTGGTAAGGTTTTTAACGAGGCAGCTAGTAATGCGTATTACATATAACTACGTATTTTTTCTAGTAAATTACATGGACATCCAATGGGGAGTGTTATGAATAGTTTGAGAGAGTGCATGTCAATGTTCCTTCTCCATTATCTTCATAATTCACACTACTCTAATACTCATGGAGTTATAATTGTAACTCCATAACCTCTCACTTGATCTTCCTCCATGATCTTCCCCTCAAATGCTTAATGAAATATTCAATGACATATTTACAATAGTGATTCTTCATATTTCATGCATATATAAAGGCTTTATAATAAATAGAAAAAGACACACAATTGAAGAAGAAAATATTTTCCTTTTCTATATTTCTATTTCTTGTTCATGTTTTGTTTGCCCCAAAAATTGGAAACAAATCAATTGAATTTTGAGCGTGGGAAACGATAAGTAAGTGACGAATTCGATTGAAGACAAATATATGATAAGATAGAGAGGATACAATATTTGAGAAAGATTATGATTGCAAGACTAGGTAGATCAATATATTGCCTTTGTATTTCTTGTTTACAGCCCTTTTTCTCTTTTTTCCAACCCTTGAACCAGTGCCTCAACACACATATATATAGGAAAAAATCTACCCCCCCCCTCTTTCTTTCCCTGGTTGCCCACGTGGTGTCCCTTTCAATCATGATAGTGTCCTTGTGTAGTGGGTGAAACCCACACACGTTTGGTAAAAGTCTTGCAGAGTCAGTGAAAGTACTGCAGGTTAGGTGAGGGGTCTGCACGCAAGGTTTGGTCAGGACAGTGTCATTGACTTTTGAAGGCAGGCCGGTGCAACGGGCATATCGGTCATCACGAGGTGGGGTTCGAAGTGAACCATCGATCATCATATCGGATCTGGCCTCAGCTCCGGTTCCGAGCTCGACATCGGATATCGGTCTGAGCGTCGGTCGAATGGTCCGACATCGATATTGGATGTCGGTTCGAATGTCGATCCTCCATTTCCCATCGGTATGGGATGTCGGTTCGAGCTCCGATCATGTGGTTCCGAACATGAACATGGGACGCCGATCTTGGCTTCGAGATTCAACCTCGATCTATTCCTTCATAAGAAAGCTGATTTCGTCATACACACATATATTAAGTTAATTTAGACTAAAAATATGTGGTTTTTCACTAAATATGCTAACATCTGAAATGGGCCACATGTTACTACTAGATTTCTCAAACCTACATTATCTTGGCCCAAAAAAGATCTTCATTATTTTTCTCATTCATATGTCGTCAAACATGTTACGAGTCCAAACCTTGTCAAAAGAAAAAAATGCAGAAGAAAATACTTCAAAAGAGAACAGCAAAAGAATTCCAGTTATTAAGAAATTTTCTTGGTGATAGTGTCGCAGTGTTTGCGTTATATGCATATATAAACTTTGTGATCGTATATTTATGCGTATTGTAAATGAAAAGAGCAAGTTGACATTAATTGACAAGCTTTGCAGATTAAAGTAAACACTATAATCAAGACAATGAGCATTAACCATTATAAAATTAGTGAAGTAATTAGAACTCATCGTGGGTCCATGATTTAAGAAACAGCATTCGGTCAATTAAGCGGGCGTTTGGACATAAAAATTGTAAAATTTCCAAAAAAGGTGATTTTTTTTTCAAGTGTAAATGGTATTTGAAAATTAGAGTTGTGTTTGGACATGAATATAATTTTGGGTTGTTTTTGAATTTTTGTGAGTGATTTGAGTGAATATTTTGAAAAACCGCTTTGGAGTTTTTAAAATTTTCGAAAAATTCTAAAATTCATTTTCAAGTAAAAATTAAAAATTTTATGGCTAAATACTTCTTTCGAAAAAAAGTAAAAAAATATTTTATTGCCAAATGGGCTCGTTTGAGAGATCATACTCTTTCAGTTAACTATATATTTGCGACAAACTCGCCGGAGTAGAATATTTAAAAAATAATTTGTCGATGATTGCTCCCTGATTAAAAAATTCCGATCTACTGGCGCCCACTGTTCTAATAGGAAAAAACAAATGGTCTACCATAGTGGATATGGCATATGGTTAGACGCAATAGGTACTAGTAGCACAGAAATAGCTGCATCAAACGACGAAACCACAAAGATTCGATTACAATGTGGTGTCACTGACACCACTAGAAAAAGGATTTCACAATTGGTCAAAAACGAAGCATGTCTGAGATTGTTCCTTGTACTCTAGCTTATTAAAATTACTGCTCTCTTTTATACACTCTGTGGACAATTTCATATTTGATTCTAACTTTTTTGTATCAGGTAATATAATTTAATTTCAATTACTAATTTCACTTTTATACTAAGTTGAATCAATCACAGCACAGAGCCTTAGATGTTCGTGTCCTATCGGAATCTTACTCAGTAGTCAGTAGTAGTGCACTGTTATATGCCTGCTCTTTGTCTTGTTTTCTGCGCATGACACTAATGCTTTGATAACGTGGTCCAGCAATCCTCCAACTTGCTCAGCTGCTAATTTTAGTTACCCTTAGATTAATGTTCGATACAAATCTCGAAAGCATGCTGTGGGCAGCCCTTCAATTAACCTCTCTCAGGTTCACAGTTGTCAGTTCAGAATAGAGCAGATGTTGGAGTACAATGCTTTATCAAAATAAGTCTGGTATTCTTTGCATTTTTGCCTACTATGGTTAAATTATGTGCATAAACACAAAAAGCATTTAGAATATATATAACACTTATTCTAAACTCATTCGTCATTGCCTAATGTTTCCTCAATGGTCTTCGTTTTTTTACCAAAAAATAAAAAATAAAATTAATCTCGTCCAAATTTCACATATCTAGGTTTACTAACGAACAACACCACCAATAATAGTCTTTCGCTTTAAATTGAATAGTCTACACGATAAGAGATGAAAATAGTTCGCAGTAAAACAAAGACAGAAGAAAAAAGAGATGAACTCACACACGCATGAGGCGAGGCCTATATCTATTTGGCTGGGATTATATCTGAACAAAAAGGGATCTGCTTTTATCTGTAAAAAGTGCCTTCTCTCATTTAGCTAGTCTCATTTGTGGTTTAATTTACTAACTTCCTCTATTCAGATCTGAGTCAGAACTGCTTTCTTTTCTTTCGTTAAAAGAATATATGATGAATTGGACAATGAGAATCTTTGTCTCTTTGCTAAATAAGTTACTCAAATTAATATTCTACACGGAAAGTAAAAGAATTAAATTAAAAAAACAACAGCGGTAAAAATAACCTCAGTAAAATAGGAAAGTACGGGAAATTGTCCATTAGATCTTCTATTTATGTCGTTATCTCCACAACCTTACGACTCAAAACATAGAAGAGGCCAAAGGTGAAATGGACAGAAGTGAAATGGACAGAAGTGTCAAGATTTCTCTTCTCTTCTTCTTCTTCTTCTTCTTCTTCATCTTGTCTTCTTCTTCCTCCACTGTAAGTGTAACTAACTAGCTTGTACATACATTTGTTTTTTATATTCTCATTTGAAATTAATGTAGCAATAGATCTTCTATACACACCTTTTAGTTTGTCCCTAAATCTTTTATATTTAACCTTCTAATTTGTCTCTTACAGTCATTCATTTTTCTTGTAGGCTTCATTGGCTCAAACAAATGAACAAAGAAAAGCTTCATTATTACCTAAAGAAAATCCATTTACAGTAAAAGCTTCACTTGTACGATATTGGAACAAACAAATCTCCAACAAACTCCCTATACCCTCTTTCCTTTTCTCAAAAGCTTCACCACTCTCCGCCGTAGACGCCGCCTTTTTCACCAGTCTCGCCACCCAAAAATCTCTCTCCGGTCACATTTCCTCTTTCTGCTCCTCCGCCAAGTTATTCTGTTTTTTTGACTCAAAACCATACCTTGCTCCAAGCCCTAGTAAAGATGCAAATTTTGCTGTCTACAATAACAAAAAATTCGCCAACTACGGATCCTCTAGGCTAGGTGGAGGGGACAATTTCAAGAACTATTCAGATGGCGTGAACTTCGCCACCGGAGATTTCACTAAATACAGCCGGAGCTCCACCGGCCACCGCGAGGACTTCAATAGTTACGCGGCGGACGGCAATGTAGCATCCGGCAATTTCACCTCCTACGCCGCCGGAGCTACTGGTGGTGGAGGAACTTTCCAAAACTACATGCCACGTGTCAATGTCCCAGATCTCCGCTTCGCTTCTTATGATTCAGATGGCAACAACCATAAACTTTCATTTACGAGCTACGTTGGTGATACTAATTCCGGAAAGGAAGCATTTATTAGCTACGCCAAAAATGGAAATGGTGTGCCTGCTGAGTTTACTACCTATGGTGACACGTCCAATGTTATTGGATCATCTTTCAATGGATATGGGGAATCGGGTAATGCGGCAAATGATTCGTTCAAAGCTTACTCTACAAATTCCAACAACCCTAACAATAATTTCAAGAATTATGGGGCTGGTGGAAACAGTGGAGTAGACACTTTCACAAGTTATAGGGATTCGGCCAATGCAGGTACTGACACGTTTACGTCTTACGCAAAGGGTTCCAGTTCTGGGAAGGCAAATTTCGTAAATTATGGAAAATCATTTAATGAAGGAAAAGACACTTTCAAAGAATATGGTAAAGGAGCTAAAGATCCTTCGGTTGGGTTTAAGATTTATGGTTTCAACAACTCGTTTAAAGAGTATTCTCCAAAGGGTGTCAATTTTGCGGGATACACCAAAAAAAGCACTCCTACGGTTGGTTCATTGAAGACCAGTGGCAAATCGGTAAATAAATGGGTAGAGGACGGTAAATTTTTTCGAGAAGCCATTCTGAAGGAAGGGACAGTGATGAAAATGCCCGACATTCGTGACAAAATGCCTAGGAGGTCATTTTTGCCCCGAACAATTTCATCTAAATTACTGTTCTCTTCCAAGGAATTATCCAACCTGAAGACAATATTCCACGCGCAGGAGAACTCCACCATGGAGCGCGTGATTATTAACGCCCTAGCAGAGTGCGAGCGTGCTCCGAGCCAAGGCGAGACCAAGCGATGCGTTGGCTCCGCTGAGGACATGATCGACTTTGCCGTATCAGTTTTAGGCCACAATGTGGTGGTGAGGACTACAGATAACGTGGTCGGGTCAAAAGAGAAAGTCATGATCGGAAAAGTCAAGGGAATCAACGGTGGAAGAGTGACACAATCGGTGTCATGCCATCAGAGCCTGTACCCTTACCTACTGTATTACTGCCACTCTGTTCCAAAAGTTAGGGTCTACGAAGCAGACATTCTTAACGTAGAGACAAGGGCTAAGATAAATCATGGTGTTGCCATTTGTCATATAGACACGTCAGCATGGAGTCCAGGTCACGGAGCTTTCGTGGCATTAGGGTCAGGGCCTGGTCGTATTGAAGTCTGCCATTGGATTTTTGAGAATGATATGACTTGGGCCACGGCGGATTAATTAGCTAATTGATTGCAGAGTGGCTCTTTACTACGTACTCCAGTATTTATGTTAAGTATGTTTTCCACAGCCCTGAAGCATATTTTGTAGTCCCACTTTTTGTAACGAGGTTTCGTATTGAAGGCATTTAATGATTGTGTTTTCTCCTAAATGTACGTTTCTTTTACCTTATAAAAAGTGAAGTTGATCTTTATATTTAAAAAAAGTACTATCTGCTACTCAAATATTAGTCAAATTGATAATCGAATCTACTTAAAATATTTACCGTTTAGAAAATAAGATGTCATGTATTGCTTTTTCTTTTTTAGCATTTATCCTTTCTGTTTCAGTTAGTGAAATATTAATTAACATAGAGATAATGAGTAATAGAAGTATACAAGATTATTTAAAAACTGATTATATGGAGTGTGACAATATTAGCCACTATTTAAAAAAGAGGGATTAGTGATAGATAAATTCTATAGCTAAACAGAAAAATTTATCGTTAATTCTATAAATTATCAAAGAAATTATATTAGAGATTAGCGACGAAGTTCGTAACTAATGCCAAATATTTTTTTTATAGTGAGTACTGGAGTCCGTCGTAATAAATTATCGCGAAGCAAGGGCGAAGAAATTGATGGTCGAGTATGATGTACGGCGTAGAGCAACAAAGGCTGCTGTGCGCAGGACATTTTGTCTGTCCTTTGCTTCTGTTTCATCATTTTGAGTCGTTCTTCTGGCTAAAATTTGAAGGTGGAGCCATAACTTTGATGATCAAATAGATACGCACGCCTTTGCAAAATACTGTTTATAGCAGTAAAAAGGTAAAAGCATGAAGACAAGATGAACTTTGCAGCTTTGAGTGCACTCAAAGGAATGCATCATAATGTGACGTAATAATGTATTTATATCAGGCCAAAGCGTTTAAGACATGAAAAGAGTGGTCGACGACATAAGCCACCTGCATGGTAAGAATCTATTAAGAAAAAAGAATAATACGACAACTTTGTTAGTTAAACTGAAGTCTCATTTGGGATAAATATTGCAGGAGTGTAACATACAGTACCTTGACATCAACTTTTTCCCTGTAGTTTTAACTGGATGCATCATGAGTCTTTGAGAATCAACTATAAATGTCATCTTTGTTTTGTGAAGTTACTTTGAAAGTAGACTTATTTCCTTTTTATTTCGTATAAAAAAGAATGATCCTTTATCTTATTTGGCAAAAATTTATCTTTATGCAATAATTTATAGCCACATTAAATATATGTGACTCATTTTAAATCACAAGTTCAAAAATCTTCTCTCTTTTTTTGAACTCCCTGCCAGTTAAATAAGTTCACATAAATTGAAATGGAGGAAGTATTATTTTTTCCCCTCGTCAAGCACAACCATAACATGTTGTTTTTCTTTTCTCCAACCAATACATGCATGATGAAACATATATAATTAATTGCTAGGCCTATTGTACCCAGGGCTGGATGCAATATTGTGGTACCGGTTTTATCTGAATTCAATATTTTCGATGTGAAGCATATATATTTAAGTATAAAAACTAACTAAATTGCAGCAAATAATGTATGTATATAAAAGGTTAAAGAACCTTAAAGGTTTTAAGCAACTTGTCACGTCCTTAGTCTTGAACTAAGCGCACGTGCGACACTTGACAACTTGCTTACGATCTTACACAACTCGGTCACGATCTTGCAGTACCAAGTCAGCCTAAAATATGACACTCAAGATCGCCAAGGCAATGTTAGATAAGAAAGACTAGAGAAATTTGCCAAAGGAAGCTTTTTATTGTAGAGAACTTGATTATTTTGCTTAATGAGTTACAAATGAATAACCCTTTTATATATTAGTTTCATAGGGGCTAGTGAGTAAATAATAATTATTACACAAGACCCTTATTGTTTACAAGTAAGTCCCTTCTCTAGAATATTCTACATAGCTAGAATCTTCTAAAGACTTTCCTAGCAATTCCATAGGGTTTTAAGGTCTTTGATGAGAAATCTCCATATTTCTCTAGAACCTTTCCACATGTACTAGTCTATTTCATATGTAAGCTTCCATATGGAAAAAATATATGCCAAATGGCACCTACAAGGCATGATGATGTGGCGGGTCATGACGCTCTTCCCCATCCAATTTTGTGCCGCCCTCGGCACAAAGCATCGACATGTAAGCGCGCACCTTGCCTTGGTGTCGCCGGAGATCTTTGTCCAGTAGCCATGATGCAATATGGAGCGGTTTGCCTTCCCATGTCACAAGGTACTGGTCACCTTTCTTCTTGTCCCGTTTATACTTTAGACGACTAGCAAGGATGGCCTCAATCCTCCTCCCATCGGATGCCTCTCCTTGCTCTTAGCCTGAATATCCTCATGACTCGACCAAGTCTAACAGCTTCTCAAGCTTCGGGTCCCTGCTTCCATTCCTTATTTGGTTGCCCTCCATGATCCCAGCCTTGCTAGCAAACTTGACCCTCTGCTTGGTGCATCGTGTAAGTCTGATAGTGTGCCATCACTTTGTAACTCGCCATCCTCTTCAACTATGTCCGCCCAACTTTTCTTGCTACCACCATGCTCCTTTTGCATAGCGCCAAGATAGGCTTTGGAATCCTCCACTTTCAGCTTAGATTCCAAGCGCAACCCTCCAATGTAGGCGGTCCCTCCCGTGTTACCTTTGTGTGCCTAAGCAAAGTTCCCGATCGTTGCTGCAAGCTTCTCCAAATCTAGGCATTCACTTGCCCGATGTGATCCTTTACAGAAGTAGCACCCTTCCTTAGGCACGTACTCGTTACCGTTTTCGGACCCCTTGCCGTTTCTCTTGGACCCCTGTCCGTTATGGGATCGCCCCTTGCCATACCCTTGTATACCTCGTCTATGTCTTTCCCTATTTCCTCGTCATGATCTCCCTTACCCCTCTTGGCATTGCCTTCTTTGGACTTGGCTCCATCTTGAAGTCAACAAGCGACTCGGCTACCGCTACGGCCTCGTCCACATTAGCTACTTAATGTCTTCTTAACTCCTACTTTGCCCAATTTTGCAACCCATCCATGAAGTAGAAGAGGGAATCTTCCTCGAATAACGATGTGATTTGCAGCATTAAGGTAGTGAACTCGCGCACATACTCCCAAATTGTGGCCATCTGTCAAAGCTCCCTTAGCTTCCGCCTAGCTTCATACACCACATTCACCGGGTAGAATTGCTTCTTTAACTCCTTTTTGAACTGTTCCCACGTTTCAATCTTGCATAGCCCCTTCTCTATGTTAGCACACTTTCGTCACCACCATAACGCAACAATCTCTATGAGGTACAATACAGCGGTGTTGATCTTAGCCTCATCGTCCCTCACTCTACTATGCCTGAAGTAGTTCTCTAAGTGCAAAGGAAGTTCTCCACTTCTTGTGCATCACGAACACCTTTGAACACTGGCGGTTTAGGAGCCTCGATCTTGGCTTCCCTCGTCATAACAACATTACCGTCTACCTCGGTCAGGCCAGCATTGACACCCTCCTCAAGTGCCTTTATCTTAGCCTTCATGGCATCGATAGTGCTCACCGCCTCCATGAGTCTGCACTCTAAGGTAGTGATGGTTTGTCTTGGCTCCATCTCGGCCTGCGTACGCCTCTCCAAGTCATTTCGGATACTCTCAATCTTCTTAAGAGTGTGTCCCTCAAGAACGCTAAGGGTGCCTTCCTCCTTCCCCAAGTGTTGGCCAAAGATCTCGACGGCGTCCATCCCCTAGTTCACCTTCATCACCCAGTCTTTACCGAGCGAGATGTCCTCTCGCAGGACCTCTATTTCATCCTTACTCACCATAGTGGTTGATGATTCTTGGGATGTAAACCCCTCGTTTGGCACAATCTTGGGCGGCACCTCCTGGCTTTTGTTGGTGGCATTCCTCCTCTTGTTATAGCCACTCTTGCCAGCAGTATCTTGGATGACGTTGGCTTTGGTGTTGGCAGCGTTAATTTCTCCATCGTTTGCCATTCCCTTAGTTGCAACCTTTGCTCCGATACCACGTTGTCACGTCCTTAATCTTGAACTAAGCGCACGTGCGGTACTTGACAACTTGCTTACGGTCTTATACAACTCGGTCACGATCTTGCTGTGCCAAGTTAGCCTAAAATACTACACTCAAGATCGCTAAGAGAATGTTAGATAAGGAAGACAAGAGAAATTAGCCAAAGGAAGCTTTTTATTGTAGAGTATTTGATTATTTTGCTTGATGAATTACAAATGAATAACCCCCTTTATATACTAGTTTCATAGGAGCTGGTGAGTAAATAATAATTATTATACAAGGCCATTATTATTTACAAGTAAGTCCTTTCTCTAGAATATTCTACATAGTTAGAATCTTTCCTAGCAATTCCATAGGGTTCTAAGGTCTTTCAGGAGAAATCTCCATATTTTTCTAGAACCTTCCCACATGTGCTAGTCTATTTCATATGTAAGCTTCCATATGACAAAAATATATACCAAATAACACATACATGACGTGATGATGTGGCGGGTCATGACAGACAAACTGCCCTCAAATGAGCAGAATGGTAGCTTTCACATTAATTAAGGCTGCTTATAAAGCTTTAATAGGAGAAGTGAATAATGTGCCTTGGAAGATGCTATAACTATATACTCTCTTAAACTGGCTTCTCTTGGCCCTACGCCACAGTGAGAAGTCATGGGCCAGATTCGTTGAATGATGGATCCTTTATTAGGGCCTTCACTACTGAGTCTATCAAGCCCAATCCACAATTTTCTGCTACTTCTTAACCGTCCTATCAAATTTCAATGTTGACCTGGCCCCCTTTCTTAAACAAGTTTTGAGTGTTAAGAGACTTGTTTAAAGTCCAAACATCGAGTTAATTTCAAGTTGGCATAACTTTATTCTTTTTGCTCATTTCTTTATTTTTCTGTCAAACTAATTAATTTGTTCAGAAGAGAAAATAACTTACTTCCCTAAAGAGTTGAGAGTATTAATAACATAGTATTTCTTTGTTCAATCTAATTCCGGGAGGGTTGAAAAAGCTACCAAGGAATATTATCAAATCTAGTTTTGGAAAGGGTTGATAAAGCTGACAAATAAAATTATCAATCCAACCTTTCGATTTTGTTACTTCTATTTTTACTTTACTTCTATTTTTACTTTATTGTAGAACATGAGTAGTGTCCCTGACTTTTATATTTTATGTTCCCATGTCTAATATTCACTCCTCCATTCACTCGGCCAATATAACATCTAGCATGTAGAAATTGCAGGTAGATACAAAATTAACGGTATAGATCAATTGATTAATTGCTTGTGAATAAACCTAGAGAGGAACCACAAAAAAAAATGGTGGGATATATGTCCTCTACCCTTAATCAAAGATTTTAGATTCGAGCTCTAGGGTTAATAAAGAAATTTCTAATAGGCATAACTTCTTCCTTTAATGAGTTATACATGGTGCAAATTAGCATTAGTTAGACCAATGAATACCAAATATTAGACGGTTAAAAAAGAGAGAGCAAAGACATAGATAAAAAAGCATGTAGTTATATATTTGCAACTTATGAATTTTTTACAACTATCAGTGAACGTTTACCTTATAATTTTTATAATCTGATTGTATTAATATTTTTGGTTAACCTATAGAGATTAAACTCGTTTAAAAGAAAAATAAAAAATAAAATACAGTGGTGTTACAGGTTCACCACCCGCTGGAGTGCCAGTTTGCTATTGACTCCCTGCTCCCCCTTGACAAATTAAATGATGATAAGTTCAAATTATTCCAAACTTCACGGAAGAAATGAAGAATCTAATGTTGTTGTGATCGAAACAATTAGAAGCCAGTTCTCAGTGAGAATGCATGCCGCTATTTGAATGAAGTAAAAATGGAGAGTTGTACGTTGACTATGTTTTTGAATGACACACAGAATTCAAATCTAGGCTGCTGGTCAAGTACATGATTCTTTTTTTAGTTTTTTATATAATTTTCTAGCATATGTAGCACATTTTAGGTAGAAAATACCCACGAAGGTTGTTAATTTAGACTATATCTAGACACAAGAAGGGGCTGAATTGTGTTTTACCTTATTTTCGCGATTTCAAAAAACCTAGTTTTTTGAACTATTCGAACAGACACAAACAGAAATAATTGAGAAAAGTAATCAACACAGAGTTTCTTTACGTGGAAAACCTCCTTGCTCAAGGGAGTAAAAACCACAACCTACCTAGTGGCCGCTAGAATTTTCCTCAAATCTCCACTAAACTTCAAAGTGCAGCTTTATGTTATATCTCTATAACCAAGGGGACGAACTCTAATACCCTGACCCCCTATAATCAACCCAATTATAGCAACCCCTTTCCAGACTAATAGCCTGTTTGGTCAAGCTTCAAAAATCAGCTTATTTTGAGAAGTATTTTTTTTTTCAAAAGTACTTTTCTCATAAGTACTTTTAGTGAGAAGCAGTTTGTATTCGACTAATTAATTTGAAAAGCACTTTTGAGTAGCAATTAGTGTTTGTCCAAGCTTTTAAAAAGTGCTTCTAAGTATATTTTTCTCAAAAGTGCTTTTCAAAAAAGTGTTTCTGGAGAGAAGCTACAATTTTCTGACACTCCAAAACTATTTCTGCTTTTATTCAAAAGCACTTTTTTTTTTCTTTTAAAAGCTTGGCCAAACACTTGAACTTTAAAAAAAAATATTTTTGATTTGGAGAAACTTGGCCAAACAAACTATAACTCTAGACTAGAAAACTTACAAAATAAAGTTTCAACAATAACCTACTATTATACTTCTTTTAAAGATACGTTACGATTCAAAATACTAGACTCACTCTAAAAAACAGAACTCGAGCAGTTTATCTTTAGGAACTGATTGTTCAGTTGGTTAGCTTCAATTTTTAGAAGTACCTTTAGGTATGAATGGACAAAAATAAGCTACGTATTTTCTGCTTTCTCTCTTTCCTCTCTGGCTGAAACATACAAGTAATACTATCTGGTTTCCTTGCTGGGAACTAAAACGTGGGAATTTGGCCTTAATTTTCTCCTTGTGAAATTTGGTCTACTTAAAAAAGGACCTCTCAGATCTAAAGTTAGGTCCCACGCGAATTCAATAAAAATGTGTATAACATATATAGTTCAATTGCGTTTACTAGAAACGGCAAGTCTAACGATCTTAAAGCCCCAAAATATTAAGAATGGAATCAGCAGACCTATGATTTGAAGGTCGGGATGTACTTTTGTTTTCAATTAAACTTTGCTTTGTATATAGATTGTCATTGTTAATTTATTTCTAAAAACATATACATATATTTATGAAAATTTTGCCGAACTTTTCGAGTGCCGGTGACTCCTCACTCGATAACATAGGTCCACTTAAACTGTCCTAATTAGAATTTTGAGGCAGATTCAGCATTTGAACTTATTGGTTCGTATTCAAGATCGTACCTAACACATTTAATTTGTTAGATCTGAAATCAATTATTTATACTTATTTAAATTAATTTCTAACGTATCTTCGAAATTCGGGCTATAATTATTGTATTCGTATGGACTCATAACTTGCACTTTATGTCCGCCCAGTTGGAAATGTGTCTCTCATATAGTAATGGACCCCATGATGTTTCTTTAAAGTTGCTCATGTTATTATGGAATATATAAGCCGAAATCAATAAAATTGTTGCCATCAGCCGAAGTCAATAAAAATTGTGGGCTTTCCACCTGTGAGAATATAGTGATTAGTAACTACATTTGACTTCCATACTAAAATATCTTCATTATTTTAGAGGGTTTCGGGAACATCTTATTCTCTTTATTTTTTCAATCGTAAATAAAACCCTGATACCGAATCAAATATTAATCACGATAATCTTCTGAAAAACTAAGGTATATGAAAATAATTTCTTAAATATTTGTTATGATGCATTTCTAACAGGTTCCTAGCTAGATATATTGCATCTCCCTATTGAAGGCACATTCGATAAATAAAAAGTATATTTTCTTTTAAGAATTTAAACTTTTAAATAAAGTAATCATATTCCTGCAAAGTTTTTAGACGGAAAAAACAAATCAACATAAGGTAACATGGTGGTTCCAAAGCATATTTGGGATCGTGAGTTCAAATGTCAGTGTCGTGCTTGATATATGCAATAAAAAAGAAGCAGAGACTCTGTTGGGGTGTAAAAATGCAACATATTTCAAATGTTCAAAAGATACACCAACTGTCATGAATTTTTCCAACGAAGAGAAGTAGGAGAACTCAAATCAAGACATGAGTGCCTTTGCTGTGCGTGCATAGTGAGTACAACAACTGTGGTCGAAGGATTGCATATATATGTTCGTAATACTCAGCGGAAGACATTAACAATTTTAGGAAGATTTTTTCGTATTTAAAATTTATTTACATATTGAAGATCAAATTTATGAACCTGGTGAAACGAGTCTCGTTTTGAAAATTTCTTCGATAGTGCGAAAACCCTATGCGTATTCACACTGAGACAGATCCTTGCTACCGCGAATAAATTGAATGAAAAATTTGTGCTGAAAGTTTTCTCAAAAATTTTAACTCAACGGTAGAAGAACAATAAATATTTTCTTGTAATTGTATTTTCTCTCTTGGCTTTGTATTGCATTCTCACTTTCAACAAAATGAGTTTCTTCTCAAGACTTTATCCAGCAAAATATTCTCCATCACCCTTTTCTATTTAGTTGAGGCAATAATTTACTTAGGGTAAAAGTTTATTCCAAAACTAAACTTTATTCTATGAAAAATCGGCAAAATCCATTGTATATGGAAAGACGTAGCCGACGTCCTTAACAATGGACTTTTACGTGAATCCAAATTCCAATTGAAATTCACTTAATAAAGTTTCATCAAACCTTTTTCTTAATTATAAATATTTTATTAAACATCTCTTATATAAAATAAGTATTAATTAAATATATCTCTCTCTCTCACACCCACACACATATATATATGTGTGTATGTGTGTGTGTCTATATATATATATATATATATATATATATATATATATATATATATATATTAACCAAGGGGAAGGTGATGGGGTTAGCTTGTGGTTGATTTTCGAAATGTTGCAAACTCAGCAAGTGGCGATAGAACAGTTGCAGACCCAGAGTTACAGTCGCTAACAGGAACGAGCCCGAGTGGATCAGGGAAACACTTAAAGGGATGATCAAGTTGCCGTGGAACCGGATGAAATCGGGCCCGGGGAAACTTCCGAGGTGATGAAGATGCTCGAGGCATTGACAAAGCTGGTGGAGTCTGGTGAAAAAAAAAAAGATGCCAATGACAAGATGGTGGAAATTTATAACTCCAGGGTCGATTAGATCCCGGGAGCACTCCCAATACTGAAGGGGCTGAATTCCAAAAAATTCATTCAAAAGCCTTTTCCCCCGAGCGCGGCACCAAAACCGATCCCGAAGAGATTTTGAATGCCAGGCATTCCCAAGTATAATGGGACCACAGATTCAAACGAGCATATGACCTCCTATACGTGCGCGATCAAGGGGAATACCTGGAAGATGACGAAATCGAGTCGGTTTTATTGAAAAAATTTGGGGAAACCTTGTCCAAGGAAGCAATGACATGGTGTCAAACTTGCCTCCAAATTCTATTAATTCGTTTGCTATGCTTGCAAATCCTTTCATAAAGGCCCATACGAGCGCCATCAAGATTAAGACGACGAAGTCAAACCTTTTCAAAGTCAAACAAATGGGTAACGGGATGCTTAGGGAGTTCATATCGAGGTTCCAGATGGAATGAATGGACCTGCCCCCAGTTGCAGATGATTGGGCCAGTCAGGCATTTACTCAAGGACTCAACCCCCGAAGTTCTGCGGCTCCTCAACGATTGAAGCAAAACTTGGTGGGCCGACGATCAACTGAGACCCCTTCGGGATCAATTTACCCCAACAGAGCAAATGATAGGTCGAAGAGAATCATCGACTAAGAGACAAGGCCGGTCCGAAATCGATACCAGCCGTACGGTGCAGATTGGAGGGGAAACCGATCTAGTCACCACCCGACAAGGAGCGACAAGAGAAGTGATCAAGGATCAAGCAACGGAGGAGTGATGAGCAAAAGAGGTTTTGACAGGTCACTCGGAGGTAGGGAAGCGCGGAGATTATCGGAATACAATTTCAACATAGAATCTGCAAGTATAGTGTTGGCCATAAGATGCATCAAAGAAACCAAGTGGCATAGACCACTCCAATCCGATCCCGCCCAGAGGGATCACACCTTGGTGTGTAAGTACCACGATACTCACGGTATTCACGGTCATAAGAACGAAGATTTTCGACAGCTGAGGGAAGAAGTGGCCTAATTATTCAACAATGGTACCTTTCAAGAATTCCTAAGTGAACGGGCTAAAATAATTTCAGAAATAGGGACGCCAACAAACAAGTCGAACAGAAGGAGCCCCAGCACCTGATCAATTTGATCATTGGGGGGTGGATATCCCCAAAGGGCCAATGATAATACACGCCAAATTTTCTATCACAAGAGAGAAACGCACTCGGGATTATGTCCCAGAAGGGGTCATCTCGTTCAGTGACGAGGACACCGAAGGCGTCGTCCAGCCTCATAATAATGTACTGGTAATATCGGTACTTATCAATAAATCTCGAGTTAAGTGTGTGTTGATTAATCATGGTAGCTCGGCCAACATCAACCGATGGAGGGTCGTAGAGCAACTAAGATTGTTGGACCAAATCATACCGGCGGTTCGAGTGTTGAACGGGTTCAATAAGGCGTGCGAGACAACGAAGGGTGAGATAACTTTACTAATAAACATTGCCAGGACCATCTAGGAAACAAAGTTCTATGTGATCGAGGGGGATATGGGGTACAACGCCTTGTTTAGAAGGCCATGGATTCACAGCATGAGAGCGGTGCCTTCAAACTTATATCAGGCGCTGAAATTTCCTACTCACGGAGGAATCAAAACAGTCTACGAGGAATAGCCGGCCACAAAGAAAATGTTTGCTGTCGATGAAGTAATCCCGGTGCCCGCGGTTGCGACATTAAAAATCAAGGAATTGGCCGAAGAAAAGGAAACCAAATAGAAATCAATGTTCCCAACCTCAACTGGGTCGGGAAAACAAAAGTAGCATGTGGCTGACAAAAAGGATGATTACGGTGTCTTGAGATCTTTCATAGCGGCCGATGACACCGATGTCACTAAGTCAATAATCGAGGAATTGGAGCAGGTTATACTGATTGAGCATCTACCAGATCGAAAGGTATACCTGGGCACGGGACTAACTCCCTATCTCAGGAAAAAACTTATTGATTTTCTTAAAGCTAATGCCGATTGTTTCGCCTGGTACCATATCAAATGACAGGGATTCTACTAGATCTAACAACTCACAAATTGAGCCTGGATCTGAAGTTTCATCCGGTCAAGTAAAAGAGAAGGCTGCAGTCCGAGATCAAATATACGTTCATCAAAGACGAGGTATCTAAACTTTTGAAAGTAGGTTCTGTCTGGGAAGTTAAGTACCCGGATTAGTAAGCTAACGTAGTAGTCGTACCTAAAAAAGGAAACAAACTTAAAATGTGTGTAGATTATAAGGATCTAAACAAAGCATACCCAAAGGATTCGTTTCCTTTGCCAAATATCGATCGAATGATCGACGCAACGGCCATACATGAGATACTGAGTTTTCTCGATGCTTATTCTGGGTACAACTAAATTCGGATGGACCCGGGCGATCACGAAAAGACTTCTTTCATAACCAAATTTGGCTCTTACTGTTTTAACGTGATGCTATTTTGGGCTAAAAAATGCCGATGCCACGTACCAACGCCTAGTTAACCGGATGTTCGAAGAACAAATAAGGAAATCAATGGAAGTTTATAATGACGATATGTTGTTCAAGTACTTGCGAGCAGAGGGCCATTTGAAACATTTGCAGAAAACCTTCGACATAGTGAGAAAGTATAATATGAAGCTAAACTTGGAGAAGTGTGCCTTCGGGGTCAGCCCGGGCAAATTCCTCAGATTCATGGTATCTAACGAGGGAATAGAGATCAACCCGGACAAATTAAAATCTATAGAAGATATTATCGTGATTGATAACGTTAAGGCAGAATAGCGACTGACCAGGCGGATAGCCGCATTGGGCTGGTTTATTTTGAGATTGTCGTATAAGAGCCACAGAATTTTTTCATTGTTGAAAAAAGAAGAACGACTTCTCTTGGACCCTGGAATGCCATTGAGCTTTAGAAGAACTCAAGTGATACCGGTCGAGCCTTCTTTGCTGCACACTCCAAAGGCGGACGAACAACTATACCTCTACCTGGCAGTTTCTGAGGTAGCGATAAGTGGTGTCCTGGTACGAGAAGAAGAAGGTATGCAATTTCCTATTTATTATGTTAGTAGAACCTAGCCGATGTCGAAACAAGGTATCTGCACTTAAAAAAATTAGCGCTCGCCTTGTTAAGCGGTTCTAGGAAATTAAAACCATACTTTCAATATCACCTCATATGTGTCATGACCTCGTAACCGTTGAGGAATGCTATGCACAAACCCAAGCTCTTGGGTCGCTTGGCCAAATGGGCCGTAGAAATTAGTGGGCATCGAGTACAAACACCGGACCGCCATAAAATCTCAGATTTTGGCGAACTTCGTGGCCGATTTTACGCCGGCCTTAATCCCCGAGGTTGAGAAGGAATTATTGCTTACTTCGAGAACTAGCTCGAGGATCTGGACCTTATTCACGGACGGTGCGTCCAATGTGTAGGGGTCCGGATTGGGCATCGTATTGAAACCACCTACGGGTATCATAATTAGATAGTCTATTAGAATTGTGAAATTGACTAACAATGAAGCCGAGTGTGAGGCTATGATTGCAGGTCTAGAACTAGCTAAGATCCTGGGGGCCGAAGTGATCGAGGCTAATTGCGACTCCCTCCTCATCGCGAACCAAGTCAACGGGACATTTGAAGTAAGAGAGAAACAAGTGTGGAGGTACTTGGATAAGTTGCATGTGACCTTACACTAATTTAAGGAATGGACTCTACAACACATACCTCAGAATCAAAATCACGAGGCCGATGCATTGGCCAATTTGGGGTCGTCGGCCGACTCTAATGAATTCGACTCCGGAGCAGTACTACAGCTGATGAACTCGGTGGTAGAAGAAGGTCACTCCTAGGTGAACTCGACAAAATTCACTTGGGACTGGATAAACAAATACATAGACTACCTGGAGAAAGAAAAATTGCCATCGGATCCCATGGAATCAAGAGCCCTACGTGCTAAAGCTGCCAGGTTCAGCTTGGTGGCGGGGAAATTATTCAGAAGGTCCTTTTTTGGGCCACTGGCCAGGTGCTTGGGTCCGGGGGAGACCGACTACATTATGAGAGAAGTACACGAGGGCACTTGCGGAAACCACTCGGGAGCAGAATCCCTAGTTTGGAAATGGATTGGAGCCAGTTACTACCGGAACGAGATGGAGAAGGATGCGAAAGGCTTCGTACTAAAATGCGATGAGTGACAAAGACAAGCTCCGATGATTTATCAACCAGGGGAAATGCTTCACCCGGTCTTATCGCCATGGCCATTTATGAAATGGGAAATGGACATCATCGTTCCCATGCCATGGGCACCCGACAAAGCGCAATACATATTGCTCATGATCGATTATTTCTCCAAGTGGATCGAAGCTCAAGCGTTCGAGAAGGTTCGAGAAAAAGAGATCATCGACTTCATCTGGGATCATATTATATGCCGATTCGGAATACCGGCCGAGATAGTTTGCGATAACGGGAAGCAGTTCACCGACAACAAGGTAAGTAAGTTTCTCGAAGATTACAAAAGTAAAAAAGATCTTATCTACACCTTACCACCTTAGTGGGAACAGACAAGCAGAGTCAACAAACAAAATTATATTCCAAAACTTGAAGAAGAGATTGATCGATTCGAAGGGAAAGTGGAAAGAAATCTTACCTGAAATCTTGTGGGCATATCAAACAACTTCAAAGTTAAGCACCGGTGCGATCCCGTTCTCTTTAGTCTACGGCGCGGAAGCTCTAATCTCGATTGAGGTGGAGGAACCAAGCCTAAGGTTCCAGTATGCTACCGAGATGTCAAACGGCGAGGCCATGGCCACGAGTTTGGACTTGTTTGACGAAAGGCGAGAAGTCGCCTTGGTCCAGTTAGCTACCCAAAAGCAGTGAATGGGGAGGTGCTATAATCGAAGGGCTAACCTTCAACATTTCCAAGTCGGGGACTTGGTATTAAGCAAAATTATGCTGCACACCAAGAACCCAAATGACGGGAAACTAGGCCCGAACTGGGAAGGTCCATTACAAAGTTGCCGGAATAACCAGGAAAGGTTCATATAAGCTCGAGTCAGGGAACGGTGTACAACTACCGAACAACTGGAGCATCCCACACTTAAAAACTGTACTACTGCTAAGGTATGCACACAATTTCCTTTGAAATTTGTTATGCTTTAGACTAACTTATACAAGTACTCAATCGAGTGTAAATTTGAAAATTATGTCTGAAAGCACGTATTGTACTCTTTTCCCTTGAACTGGTTTTTCCCGAAGTGGATTTTATGGCAAGGTTTTTAACGAGGCAATAGTAAAACATGCTACCTTAGTTTTGAAGACCAGCCTGAGGTCGAAATTACAGACCACCCGTAATGGACCGATAGTATTCGAGCCCTCACGAGCTAAGCCTCGAATACTGGAGGAGCCATTACGCCCTATGTTAGGGTCCTTAGAAGACTTGCTTATTTGATATTAAAATCCAAGGCTTGGGTATTAGGATTTGTTGTATGGATCAAACGGTCAAACGAATCATACCCACATAGCTCATTCTTGCCGTGACAGAAAGCTACTGTTCCTTCGATCATGTACTCTATATGCAAAGTAATGAAAAACATTTGCCCTCTACATTTCATCACTTCGCATTTGCACCATTGATATATTCGTTAAGTTATTTAGAATAAATAACGGGTCCAAAATCCTAGAGCACTCGGGCTTCCCCAAGTCGGGGACTGTTGTCCGACAATAAGATCGGATAACTCGGACTACCTAGTCCTGAAGACACCAAGCGTATTAGGCAGGGCCGAAACGTGAAAAGGCTACGACCAACTTCAAACGGCTCGGAGACGTCTGAGTCTGTAATTAGAAGGTAAGGTCTTTACATATGATTAAGACATATCAAAAGGTCTCCCTCGGCAAAACATCATCGTGTAAAATTGAAACATTCAAGTATCTTAAAGTCTTCATTTTTTATTGGGTATTTTGAAGCCTAAGCAACTCAGAGTTGTTATAAAAACTGCGCTGCATTCAGGCTTCGGGGGAATGAGCACTCTAGATTACGTCCAATTTTATGCCCAGTTTTATGCTAAGGCATTGATGACACTCTTCAAATAAAGATTTGCAAATAGATACTGAAAAGCAAAAGACACAGTATAGCCGAATGGAAAATTTACATATATTCAAAAAATATTTACAAAGGCACGATAAAACAGCCTCAAAATAAATAAAAAGAAATGTACAAAAGAAAACAAAAAATAAGCTAAGGCATCTCCGCCTGTTCTTTACCAGAGCCCGATTCAGTATCGGAACCCTCTGGCTCATATATTACTTTAGCTCGGCCTCGAGCCTCTTGGCCTCTTCAATTTCGACCGATAGATCGAACCCTCGGGCATGAATCTCCTCGAGGATCTCCCTCCGGGATAGCGACTATATATACTCGGCCTTTGTTATTAAGCGGGCCTCGGCTATGTCCGTCACACCTCCTTGTGTATACCCCCCCCTCCCCGAGGAGTATATAAGGGAGTTTTTTCAATTAAAGTGACATTATTCAAAATGAGATTATTTATTTAAATTTTTTTGCGTTGCCACTTGGAATATTTTGATTGGTGTCCCAAGTCACCGGTTTATTTTTAATCCCAAATCAAGGAAAATTTCGACTTTCCTTGTGAAGTCCGCGAACCAGAAATTCTGAGTAAGAAATTCTGTTAACCCGAGGGAAGGTGTTAGGCACCCTCGGATCCCGTGGTTCTAGCACGATCGCTCAACTATTATAATCGGCTTATTATCTGATTTTAATACATGTTTTTAGCCTATGGTATATTTTATCTTTAAATATTAGGAAAAATTGCAACGTCATTTAAAATATGTCATGAACCACGTCACATAAATGTACCCGTAATCCGTAACACATTTTATTTAACGTTGAGATTTGGGTTTGGGTCGCATAAATGCGCACCCGAGTTTAGGAAAGTGAATTATTAAAATAACGTGCCTAAAGCAACTACGCATTTTTAACTTTTCGAGGGCACAAATTAACTAAGATGAACTAACAAACTCCAACCATCATTAATATTTGGATTAACACTCTTAGAACATAAGAAGAAAAGATAACGATATGGATCTGTCAAAGCTTTTCAATTAATCTTTCAACAAATTGCAGCGATTAAAATGAGCAGTGGCAGCAAACCACGGTCGGAAAACTCGAACGACAACTCCACAAGATCGAACACCCACTTCAGCTCAAATGGAGCTTTGCCAATTACAACAGCGATGCATCAATAAGAACCGGGACCAGAGCTTCACCGGAAAAACCTCTAATGGGATGCCTCGTCGACAACCTCACTACCTCGCGAACTTCTTTGCTCAAACTTACACCTTCTTGAGTTGCAGTATGAATTTGGAGTTCGATTTGAGCTTGTTACGGGATGCTCTGTCTTTGACTGAATCGGTGACGGGGAAAGGAAGTTGTGGCGATTGGGTATTTAGCGTGTGAAGGTGTGTTTATGTTGGCGCAAAATTGGTCAATGGTGACTTAATTAGACTATGCACAGAAGGTATTTGTAAAAATGCCTAGCTAAAGAAAAATAAAGAGAAGATGCTGGTGGTTAGGTGATTCACATGCCGGAAAGGAGATGAAGACATAGTAGTTATAGAACTTTCTTCATAGTGGTATTACAGGAGAAGAGGCAGTGAGATCTTACAGTGTGGAGGAGAGGGTATGTATTGAAGCTGGTGGTAATGGGTGTTTAATAGAGATTAAAGTAGAGTGGTGGAATTAAGTGGTGTCTATGGAATTGAACCGTGTCATTTGTAGAGGATAAGGGATTAAATTTACATGATTTGATCCTTTTTTTTAGAGTATTTTTGAGTGAGTTCTTGTTATAAAGAAGAGATTACAGAGCGTTTCTTCTGCAAATTTGTGCTCATTCCTCCTCTGTTTCTATCCTCTGTTTTTGTCGTTTTTCATCCTTTTCTGCCCGTGACCCTCTCACTCTATATGTGCTCCTCCTCTCCATTGTGAAGTGTGTGTATTTAATTGAAAAATCTTGGAGAGAAAGAAATCCCAATCAAAGAAAATCGTGTGTGTGTGTTCAGGTGAGAGTCAGAAGAAAGAATGGGGAATATTCGGGTTTGTTATGTGTCTGACCACGTGGAGGGAAGAGAGAGGAGTGATGGGGAACCAAATAATTACTAAAATTTAATTCAAAAAATGTAAAAATAAATCCTAAATGCAATGCATGATATTTTTTGTTGTTGGTATTTTCATGATTTAATTAAAAATTAAAAAGCAAGAAAATGTAAACAATTAAAAAATCTACTAAAATTCCTAAAATAGCGAATAATGATTAAAAAAAATCTATTTTTTTTTTATTTTTTATAGGAGTATTCTGGGTGTGGCAAAAATCACGTGCTCACAATGTCCACATTATTTTTGTATTGGGGTAGTATCTCATCAACTCGGAGGAATCGGCCGAAGCTGCCTCTAACTTGGACTTCAACGCGGTATACTCTCGGTCGAGGTCATTCCGTCCCGACACGGCCGAACCTAGTTGTGCTCGAAGCTCATCATTTAGCCAAGACCACTTGTCGACCTTTTCCTTCAGCACCCGGAGCTAGTCCTTGACCGATGCCAACTCCTTTTTGGTAGCCTCCTTTTCCAAGGGCAGAAGGTCAATCCTTCTCCTCAACGTCTCGGCCGAAGCTTTGAGCTCGTTCATCTCGAACCTGGAGTTGGTCAATCAGGTCTACCTTCTCTTGGACTTGCAGGGTTGCGTCGTTAGTTACTACACTTAGCCTCTCGTTTTTAATCTCCAATATACTTACCTTCTCAACCTGTTCGGCATGCTCCCGTTTCACGGACGAAGCCTCCCTTGGAGCTTTTTCCAGCTCAGCTTGGAGAATGGGGAGGTCCTTGAGAGCCTCGTCTTTTTGCTCGCTGAGAGCCTTATACATTTTCCAACTTACAAAACTCGTGCCGAAACGTATCAAATCGATCCGGAATAACTTTAAATTTTGCACACAAGTCATAAATGACACAGCGAAGCTATTCCAATTCCCGGAACCGAAATCCGAACCCGATATTGTTAAAGTCAACTCTCGGTCAAACTTATTAATATTTCAAACCTTCAAATTTCTAATTTTTCGCCGAAATATATCAAGTCAACCTGCTGACCTCCGAATTCACTTCCAGACGCACGCCTAAGTCCAAAATCATCATACAAAGCTATTGAAATTACCGAAACACTATTTTGAAATTGTCTATACGAAAATCAAACTCCGGTCAATTCTTTTCATTTAAGCTTCTGCCACAAGAATTGTTGCACATTTTATTAGCGCGGTGAGGCAGGTAAAAGTCAAAGTATTCATCTCACTCCCCATGTTTGATGACATCGACACTTACTCTTTAGTTTCATAAGCAGTGACGTTCAAATTTTGATAATTCCTCCCCTCTTTTCTCATTATATATACCCTTCATCCCCCCTTTATAAATACTTTAATCAAAACTATCTGGTTTGCTTACTGCAAAACCAGATTTGCTTAAGAAGAGAGTGAGCAACAACATTAGTAATTCAAATGGAAAGAAGCAGTAAGTACATTATTAGTGCAGAAAAGCCTGATAGGAAAACAGTGGAAAGGAACAGAAGAATCTATATGAAGTTTCTTTGTTCTAAGCTTATTTCTCTCATTCCTCCCCACCACTTCAAACCCTCTACGGTGCCTACGTTAAACCCTCTCTCTCTCTCTCTCTCTCTTTCTCACTCATCTGTGTGTATTCTGATCTTATATATGATTATGTTTTTATGATTGTTTGCACCGTATCAAGTGCATGTGGTGGTTAAGTGAGAGAGAAAATGTCCTCTTCTTTTTCCTTTTTTTTAGTACTTTTTTTTTGTGTGTTTAAATAAAATCAAATCCACAACAATATCATACTAAAAGTATAATTCATGAGTCCATCTTGCGAAAAAGAAACAAAAGTGAAATTAACTGCAAATCAAGAGTGAACCATAGATGCTATAATCCTGGCACGGTCGAGAGCTGCTGAACCTCAAAATCAAGTCCTTTTGATGGGGATTTTCGGGATCTCACGGTTCTTTAATTCTCAGATTTTAAGGGCCTTTTTTTTTCTTTTTTTTTTTTAAAAGCTTGCTATTGAACGTACATTTTTCAGATTCAGTTGTGCAATTATTGCTGCTATTCGCTTAAACTAGCTAGCTTCGTACTTTGACTCCGTAGACTTTCTTGGACCACACGGTAGGGATGAATTAGTACTACCTTTAATTTGCTTTTGCATTACGAGGAAAATCAATTAAGAAAATGCCTAGTTACCTTAGTACTTGTTTTTACATGTGATGAGAGGTGTCATTTAATACTCCTAATTTATTACAAACTAGCTCGTTAAAAAAAGTTCATATATTTGATGAATTTTAAACCCGATTGTTGCTCAAACTCACCGATTTAAATTCGGCTGTCAAATAGTAGTTGTTTGAGTTTCTGTTAATGCCTATTAGCTTGTTTAAAAGTCGTTGCATTAGCTCAATGTCTTAAGACAACTATAGCCTTGTACCTTAATTATGGTTTCAATATTATTCGTAGTGTGACTCAATGCATAGAATATAATCATGCATGTTCGGTAAATCAACTTTTCCTTACAGATATATAGGTTGTTATATTTTTCCTGACTTCCTAGAGAAACAACTTCAGGAGATGCTTTCACAACAAGACCAAGTTGATCAAGCTATTACTTACATTGAGCAATTAAAAGAAAGAGTAGAGGTATTAAAGAGAAGGAAGGACGAGGTAGCGCAAGGCACAGGTGAAAGAAGTAGTAATTCAAAGAAAGTAATGACAACTTGTACTTTAGAAACACCTACGATTGAAGTTCGAGAGTTGGGTTCAACTTTAGAGGTGATTTTAATTAGTGGTTTGAAAAAGTACTTCACAATGCAAGAAGTTATAAACATCTTAGAGGAAGAAGGAGCTCAAGTTGTTACTGCTCATTTTTCAACAATTTGCGATAAGGTTTTCTATACAATCCACGCTCAGGTAATTCATTTATGAGTTTATTATTAGTATGAAAGATGATGGAAAATGTAGCTAGTTAAAGTTAGCAACTAAACAATGCCTTTCTTGTTATCTTATTGTTGTAGGTGAAAATAACGAGATTAGGGATTGATGCTTCAACTGTCCAATTGAGGTTGCAAAATCTGGTCTGCTAAATTTACTAACCAGCAAATAGGGTTGTATATGAACCTGGTTGGTTCGATTTTGTCGGATTTTATGAGTTTTTCGAATTTTTTTATTACATAAATATTATTTCATTCTTACTTTGTTAAAGTTATAGATAAAATTTTGATAAGTGAATATATGTTTTGTAAACAAAAATTGGCAACATATGATATATTAAAATATTCTTAAGAGAGAATATTTTTAGTAACACATAATAGTTATTTTCTTAGTTGTCTAACAATAATTTTTCGTTGATGTACACTTTCAAGGCTAATCGAATTTAATAATTAAACATTAAAATCAATATGATACCTAAATAAGGATATGTTCTATTTAATTTTAAATTATCGAAATACCATATAAATTTAAAAAAGATATAAGAAATCTTGACATATGAATATGTAGAACAAAGAGATGATTGACGCATTTTAATAACACTTGATAAGAAATTGATACAATCCATTATTTAAAGAAAATAAAAATAAATGCACTTCATAGTTCTTTTAAATATTAACCATGAGAGGATCCCAAATATTTCTAGACATTTTTTAAAGAAAATTCTATATAAAATCTTAAAAGTATATATAAACATAATATATTTATATGTTGGTTTGGTTCGAGTTTTCTTTACAATACCAAACCAAACATATCGGTTTTTTTAATCGATTTGGTTTAACTTTTCTGTTTAATACGATTTTCAGGCTCGGTTTGAACTCCCCCTCCGAACAAGGATTATTAAGGAGATACGCCATATACAGATGTTTTAGTTTATGAAATAATAATTTACTACTCATACTTTTTTGTCCAACTCTAGAGGTGATTTTAATCAGAGGTGAAGTTAGAGAGTTGGGTTCAACTGTTTTATATTTTTGGATAGGTTAGAAATGATACCAGAAGCATCACCTTAATAATCTTGTATAAAAAAAAGCCTTCAATTGTAACTTTTTGCACATCATTGATCAATTATTCTTTTTGTTTTACCAAGTAATTTAGAATGTTGTATTGTGTTAGTAGTTTTTTCCCCTTCTTTTGTTGGTTTCAAGTTGGCGTGCTATGTACAAATAGAAGTCACTGCTCCCAAAGGCTACAAATAGCGTAATTAGTTTATCTTTTTATCTCGATGAATCAACAACGATACTGAGATATTTAATTTTGATCTTTCTTGCTTTCATTGATCTTATTGGGAGAGAGGTAATTAAAAGGTATTATGCCTTTAATATACAAGGGAATGGTACATTTCGAAGTACATATACTTTGTTTAAATGTAATGCTAGTGTCCAAAATCTCTCAGTAACTATTTTAGTCCATAATTTGGCCGAGAATAACGAAGCTACCTAATTAGGCCGCACTTTCTCTTAGATAGCGAAAGAGCAAGAATCACAAATGTTAATTAATGTCCCAAAAGAAAAATGAAAAAAAGCCAAAAGGAGTAGACTGGACTTCAATGCTTTCGATCCCGTCAACCTTCAAGTCAACAAAACCTAAGATTGAATGTTTCATGAATAGTTAGCAAAGGTAAATAATTACCTTTGCATACAGATATATCGATTCAAGATTTGAGTCTTTTGAATTTAACTAAAGTCTGAAATCCATAAATCGTACTTATTAAATAAATTTTTAACATATATACATGATAAAAAGTCTAAGTTCTTATATTCGCCTCTATCCAATACCCATAACTTATGTAGGTGTACATGAATACTTCTAGCTAGCCACCTCTTTCACAATCGCACACGTGAACTTGAGATTGTGTATCTCCAATTTCAATTGGACCGAGAAATTGGTCGAAGCCAACAATATGAAAGCTTCAGTCAACGGCATCTTTCTCCTTATTATTTTCTCCCTTTATTCTTCTTCGTCAAATCCCAGAACCACGCGCTGCTTCTTACTACTTGCTTTACGTTCAAGATCTGCATATCTCGTCCTCTTCTTTTGTCTATTATGTCCTGGAAATACGATACAAAATGAGTTGGGAGCTCTATTAATTTGTTAGTACTACGTACTATTCTTTCCCTTTAGTTTCTTTTCTTTATGTTGTCAAATACCAGATGAGAAAGCACAACAGAAACCAGGGAAAGTGTCCGGAGACCCCAAAGCCAATCTATTGTGCCAGGATGCTATTGATTATATGTTTCTTTAGCCGCAAGAATTTTCATTGGCAATGCATGTATGTATATTTACGGTGATCCGATAGGTTATCTATAATTTTACTTTTTATTTTTATGCTCCGAGACCTCGAATAGCTCCGAGACCTCGAATAACTCTGTTTAGCCTTCTTCGATTTGCTGCATAGTCTGTATCTTTTCGAAAATTTATTATGTGAAAAATCTATGAAAAAGTGAAATTTAGCCTTAAAAACTCATTTGAGTTGACTACGGTCAACGTTTTGTGTAAACGGAACCGGATCAGTGTTTTGACGATTCCGGTGGGTCCTTATCGTGATTTGGGACTTGGGCGTATGCCTCGAATCGAATTCAGAAGTCCCTAACTTGATTTAACGTAATTTGTTAAAAACTAGAAGTTTAAAGGTTTAAAGAATTCCTAAGTTTGACCGTAGGTTGACTTTGTTGCTATCAGGTACGGATTACAGTTCCGGAACTTGGTGTAGGTTCATTTCAGTATTTATGACTTATCTGCGAAATTTGATGCAAAACAGAGTTGATTTAACTTGATTCGAACGTCCGGTTGAAAAATTGAAAGTTCTTAAGTTGCTTTGAACATTTCATTCGTTTTGGTGTCCGATTCGTAGGTTTAGGTGTTATTTTGGAGTTTTAATCGCACGAAGGAGGTCGTATGATGTTATTACACTTGTGTGTATTCGATTTGGAGCCCGGGGGTCTCAGGTGAGTTTCAGATAGGCTACAGGGTAATTTTTGAATTTAGAAGAGTGCCGGCTCATCAGGTCTGCAGATTTCGCATTTGCGAGGACCTATTCGCAAATGCGAGGTCAGGTTCGCATATGCGAAGTTGGAGGGGGCTGGGTCGGCTTCGCTTTTGCCAAGTGAAGTCCGCAAATGCGAAAGGGGGCAGGTTCACATTTGCAAACATTTGAGTCGTATTTGCGACTAAAGGAAGACTAAGGCAGACTCGCATTTGGGAATCGATTGTTCGCGTTTGCAGACAGCCTTGGTTCGCATTTGCAATAAAATTGTCGCATTTGCGATGAAAGCAGGCTCAGTGACTTTTTTGCTTTTGCGATCATCGCAATTGCGAACTATGTGTCACAATTACGATAACTGCAGGTGGGAAAAGAGGGGGAAAACGAATTTAGCTCATTTCTTTCAAACTCTCAACCCTAAACTTCCTAGAGGCGATTTTTTCAAGAGATTTTCTTCCTAAATTCATTAGTAAGTGACTTTAATCTACTTCTTTTGAGTTACCCACTATATTTCATAAGATTTCAAAATCAAATCTAGGATTTTCATGGTAGAAATTAGGGATTTTTGTAATTTTGGGATTTAGACATCGAATTGAGGTTGGATTTAGAAATAATATATATAACTGGGCTTGGGGGTGAATGGGTTCCGAGGGTTGACTTTTGTTGACTTTTTCAAAAATGATCTAAATTGAACCTCTTTCATTCGTAGGTTGTTCCTAAAGCTTATTTTGAATCGTTTGGTCAATAATTTGCTAGATTTGATTGGTTTGGAGGCTTGTCCGAAAGACAAGGCCGTTATTGAGCTTTGAGTTGATTGCGGAGTGAGGTAAGTGTTGGGTCTAACCTTGATTTGAGGGAATTAGGGACCCTTAGATTACATGTTATGTGAATTATGTGTGAAACGGCATATATGCGAGGTAACGAGTGTATATGCACCGTTACATTACTTGCTTCCATCCTTTCATTGCTTTATGGTATATCTTGTTTCATGCCTTAATTGCTACATGATTATTTTATTTCCATTCCATAATTGCTACTTGCCCCTTAGTATTTCTTGTATTAAATTGTCTATCCCCTTCATAATTCCGTGCTTATTTACCACTTGTCTCTATTTGCTTCCCTTACATATCTAAATTGTCTTATGCCTTGTTTGTCTTGTAGTTTCGTATTAATTGTAGCCTTCATTAATGTAGTTTCACTTGAATGCATTGTTAAATGGTAGATACCGTTAAGTTGGTAAAGTTGAGACATCCGAGGAGTCCGAGTCTCTTCGGTTATCATGTTATTCTTTATTGCTCGTACATTTGTTCTCTTGACGTATGATTTCTCGTAAATCTTGATTATTAAGTTATTATGGTTAGCTGGACTTGTTTGGGGAGCGGGTTGCACGCCGCAACGAAAACTGAAAGGAAATGAATTGAAAAGGCGGAATAAGGACAGATTATGATGTTGATAGATAATTATATTGTGGGATGGGGTTGCGCGCCAACAGATTGTTTAAAGTTTATATTATGGGATCGGGTTGCGCGCCAACAGATTGTTTAAAGTTTATATTATGGGATCGGGTTGTGCGCCAACAGATTGTTTAAAGTTTATATTATGGGATCGGGTTGTGCGCCAACAGATTGTTTAAAGTTTATATTATGGGATCGGGTTGTGCGCTGCAACATGTTGATAAAAGTTATATTTGTTGTGATTGTTGGATTGGCCTCGGTTGTTGAGATGAGTTATATGACTTGTCATTCGGGACTCTCTGTTAGTTGGGGTTGAGTTCGATGATATGAATTACCTGCTTTATTTTTATTCTTGTCTTTTCTGTTATTATTATTTCTACTGCGTACAGGTAAATGTAAGTGACCCCCTTTAGCCTCGTCACTACTTCGTCGAGGTTAGGCTCGACACTTACAGAGTACATGTGGTCGGTTGTACTCGTACTACACTTTGCACTTCTTGTGCAGATATCAGAGTTGGTCCAGCGGCGTTCCGTAGACTTGCACGATCCAGCTATTCAAAGGAGATTTAAGGTACAGCTGCACGACGTTCACAACTCTAAAGTCCCCTTCTTTTACTTTTTTAGCTGTTTATTTGACTCAGACAATTATTTTTATTTCACACCATTATCTGTAGTATCTTAGTCGCTCATGTATTCGTGACATCAGTTCTGGGGTTTGTATTTGGATTTCGTCACTTATTAATTTATTTACCTTGTTTCGAACTATTCAGTTTCTTTATTGTCATCGTATTTGAAGTTTGTTAAAAATAATTAATAATTAAATCTAATGTTGGTTTGCCTAGCAAATAAAATATTACGTGTCATCATGGTTTCGAAAGTGAAAATTTCGGATTGTGACAATAACATAAATCTTCATTGGCCGAATCAGTAACTTACTCTGTAGCACCTTACCCGGACCACAAGCACCTTACCCGATTAACACCTGCGGTGACATCAACGTAACATGAATACTCTCTTTCATCAGCTTTGTCAAATTGACTAACTTAACTTAGACAGTTATCCTTTTAATTTTCTGTTGTTCTTTTTTTTTTTAATTGGGAGNGGGGGGGGGATTGGGTGAGTTTCAATTTAACTACTTCAAATCAGAGAGCCTGGTATCAAAGGTAACCTGGCGCCATATGTTAATGAAAAAACTAATAAAGATAGGTAATTACCACTATTATTTGTCAGCAAAATATTGAAAAAAACTAGCTTTGCAAATTGAAAGAGGAGCTTTTTTGAGGGAGAGGAAGGGAGGTCATTAATGAAAAAATGTTGACTGAAAGAATGAATTAAGATCTCCAAATATATGTAAGATCCAAAATTGAAATTCGATTGAGATACTTATCCAATGTTGTTATCGGCATGAGCACATGATTGAAGTATGATAACTCAATCAATTGAATGCTTTGCTGCACTTCGGCTGGTGATCAACTTAACTAGCCGTCCACCATATAACAAATATTGAGAAATAAAAATGAATGATTAATTCGGTATCAACCACAAGAAATTTTGAGAAACATAGTTTAAATGCATATTTAATGCAGATCTCATATAATTGTATTTTCTTCCGAACGTATATCCTTACCATGTTTACGTTCTTGACCAAAACAAAAGGAAAAAAAAAAAAAAATCATATATATACGTTTTGTATTAGGATTTCAAGGACTTTGAACTTGAAAATGATCATTTGTAACACGAAATTATAACTGACTGCCACTAACTTCTGCAGCCTTATGGTTTGTCAATCCAATCTCTTTTGAGAAAATTATGCGAATATGCGATTAACGAAGTTCGATTTTGACATTTTTCTTAATATTTGTTAATAAAGTTGAAGAGTTAGTCAGAATTCAGGAAGATTGAAAAATTACCAACAAGTTGATCCGTTTTCATGAGGTGTTGGTCTTCTATTGAAACAAGTGATTTACTCTGACTTTATTCTCATGCAAAACTATGGAGTTTATTATTTCAGAAATAACTTGTCTAGTACTCATAATCGATGTCTATCCATTAGCAAAGTCAACATAAATAACGATATCTCTCGTTCATGATTCGATTTAAGCACTAAAAAGATAACCTTTTCGCGAACTTTAATTAATTGCAAAGATAAAGATTTGCCTGTCAAATATAATGAAATTTTCTTTTCCGTTTCAAAAAGTAAAGGACATCTAAGGTCAACCCTAACTTTTGTCAGTAACCTCCTAAATGAAATAATGTCCATCATTTTCGGAGTACAAGATTGTGTACAACTTAGACACGTCGTAACCACATTTTAAAACATTTAAACTGAAACATATTTATTTATTCCATTTTACAACAAAAAATATAAATTTATTTCGTATATTTCTTATGGGTGACAATTTGTTTTATATTTGCGGGTAACTTGTCCACCTCGTTAAAACCTTAAGGACTGATCAATGATGTATTATTTAAGATTAACGATCGTTGTAACCCAAATTAAGATCTAAATAATCGGGCTCACTTATTTTGGTTCAAGCAAAATTTAGACGAATTGGACAATCACTTGCTCACTATCTATGTTTCATACAACACATTCAAATTTCACCAAAATTATTGCAAAGGGAAAATGGTCAAACTTTGGTTTGTATTATTAAAAATTGAGTAATTTTGTTTTTCGTTAGATTATTGGTCCAATGTTA
The DNA here is from genome assembly GCA_002018475.1 of Nicotiana obtusifolia. Lineage (NCBI taxonomy): Eukaryota > Viridiplantae > Streptophyta > Magnoliopsida > Solanales > Solanaceae > Nicotiana > Nicotiana obtusifolia. The sequence goes on from MCJB01048809.1 coordinate 322,266, forward strand.
CACTGGTATTAGGAAAAAACATCTTGTTTTTACCTTTGTTCTTGACGAAACTCCACCTTAATTGTAGATCATAACAAAAAGTTACGGAGTAAATTTTAATCCTTTCTTAAATTTTTTGAACAGGTACGATTCACTCATTTAAGTGGATATCGGTTAGGCAATGCCAAGTAAAAGACTAACATGTTGATAAAAAAAGAAGGACAAGGATATTAACACACCAAAACGGTAACAAATAACAAACTTACCGAAAAAATTCGAATGACGCTTATTTTCACCCCAACTTAACGCGAAGAAGAGTAAATGCAGCTTATTTTCGATAGCAGAGGATAAATATGGCCATTTTTCGAATAAGGAGGAAGTAGAAGAAAAAAAAATGAGAAAAGAAAGAAGAAGAGAGTGGTGGGGTCAGGAGTAGACGTGGTCTTCAGGCAATTCCATGTGCACACATGGCGTTATGCTCATATTACTCCTCTTCTCTTCCCTTTCTTCTTCCCCCTGCACCAAACCTAAAAGACTTTGGCTTTATTATTCACCCCAACTGAACAATCATATTACCCAAAGAAACAGTCAAATATTCAGCTTTTTGAACACAGAGAAAAAAGAAATGGAGAAGAGCAGTGATGGGTTTGTAAGAGCCGATCAGATTGATTTGAAGAGTTTGGATGAACAACTGGAGAAGCACCTTAACAGAGCATGGACTATGGAAAAGAAGAAACCATTCGATGATTCGTGCATTAATTACACTACCGCCACCGCCACCGCCGCCGCTGCTGCCCTCTCTTTATCTTCCTCCCTCAAGCCCAAGCAAAGATACGACTGGGAAATTGACCCTTCCAAGCTCATCATCAAAAGTGTCATTGCTCGTGGTACTTTTGGTACCGTCCACCGTGGCATTTACGACGGCCAAGATGTTGCCGGTCAGTCACCTATCTGTTTTTATGCATACTCATGCGTTTACAATTTTGGAAAGTCATTAATTCTATAATAACTAGTGGAAAAACTGTGCTCAGTGTTAATTTTGTGGGCCTATTCATGGTTCAATTTTAATGTTCCCTACCTCCCTATAGGCTGCTGGATATAACTACTACTCCATCCGTTTCAAAAACATTATCCTAATTTGACTTTACGCAGAATTTAATAAAGAAGGAAAGACTTTGGAAAAATATCTTAAACCTGTCATAACATTTGTGTGGCTATAAATCCTTTCTTATTAAGCAAATATTGAAAAATCTTTGAAATTGACTAATAAGGAAATAGTGCCAATCTTAGTTTATTCAAGGTTTGCTATGCATGGTTGCTGTTTTTAGTTTTCTTCATCCGGTTGGAGTGTGTTTGGGGGTAAGAGAATGAATATTGTATAGTGTTTTGATGGTTTGTCATTTGAGTGTATTCTTATGGAATCCGTGAATAACAGCTCGGGTTTGAATTGAATTATGCAAGTCGCAGATGATTGCATTAACTTGGCTGGACTTGCATTACTGCTGTATTTCTGAACTTCCATGTGATCCTATCTGTTATTCAAGTAATAAAGTAATCCAAAACACTAATGCTTGTCATCCTGGCAGTACAACTCTGGATCTCATTTTCTTGCTCTCTTATTAATTTTGGTTTTCTGTTTTTATTTTAATATTCTTGCTTTAAATAGCATTTTGGTGTTAAATGTGGTTGTCGTTGTCACTGCTACAGGGCCTTAACAAATTTGCTTGTCCAAAAATTGTCCATTTTTCTAGTTCAAACTTTTTAACAAATTTTGGAATGATTTAATGACTACCATAAATTAGTGGTCTTGCTAACATGTTTCTCGTTAACATTCCTCAGTGAAACTACTGGACTGGGGGGAAGAGGGCCACAGAACAGACGCTGAAATAGCATCATTAAGGGCAGCTTTTACTCAGGAAGTTTCAGTATGGCATAAGCTTGACCATCCTAATGTTACTAAGGTGACATTCAACCTATAACCTTTTTATGAGGAAATGATTTAGAACCTCTTGGATATTACTGCTTCTGCATGATACTTCATTGTCTTTAATGGTCGTTCCTATCACAGGGACTAAAACTTTAATGGTCCATTTGCTAATAATTTCCAGTCTATACTGCCTTTTACTCAATTTATACTTTTTGCACTGCTTTGGGAACAAAGTGTGGACATAGTGCTTGTAGAGCACTTCTTCACTTCAATGGCAATGCCATTGTAATATGCATGACGAGCCTCTGTCTTTCCATTTCATGGCCAAGAAAATTCATTTAGCTAGTTTGGTGGTGAATAGCCATTGTAAATCACAGCTTGCTCAAGATGTGTACATATTTAAAAATAAAGTTAATTACATTTAAAGTAAGATACTATGTTTAGATTTTAAAGAATGTGAAAAAAAACTAAAACATGAGAGATGGTGGTTCTACAGTAGGAAAGAGATTATGGTGGAGAGATCAATTTAGTCCTGTGAGTATGGAATTTATGCTATATTAGCAGGTTCTGATTTGTAGTACCGAAACTATGTGAATCATACACGTGTTACCTCCTAAATGTGATTTGAAGAAAAGTTATGTATCGAAGGTGTGCTTATCTTTGTGTCACAATTATGAATGTTTCACTATGAAGCTTCGCATAAGGTTTTCTTTTTAATGCAGTTTTGTAATATTTGCATAAGGGTGTTATTTAAATGCATCTAATAGATCTGTTTAAAGTTTTCGTTTGGAGCACAAATTCAAGTGGTGTTCCTTATAGGTATTAGTAGCTACTTATAATGGGTAAAGCAATCAACAGAGCGGTATCTCCTAAAAAGAGAAGAATGAAGGAAACAACACATTGACTTCTATAAGCCATGTAAATAGCCACATTATTTTTGAGCTTATAATGGTAGGTTCAGATGATTTTTCTATAATGAAGATGAGAAGAAGGCTGATCTTGGGAAATTTAGCAAGCTTTTGATAGGTTGATGGTGGGGATCAGAACGTCATATTGACAAGGACGTCAACAATATAATACATAGACACCATTACCCAACTTTTCATAGTGGGAAAAGGGAAAAAGAATATTCTGTATTTAGGTCAACTTGAATAGATGAACCTTAAACTCCAATCATCAGGATACAAGGCTGTAAGTTGCAACAATGTCTTTTTTAATTTTGTTTCTATCTTGGAAGTTATAATTTGATTGTCAAGTTCTGATCTCTGAAATTTGATGTACTTGAGCTACCATGCTAGCAAGGAGAATATAAAACGTCTTGATTCTGAAAACATCATTGTGAGGACAAAAGATATCTTATGTGTTATTTCTGGTTTAAACAAATGAAATACAAAATTAATTCTTTGATGTACCAGAAACCTTTATGGTGAAGGTGAAAGCATGATGCTTGAAGGACAGTTAAGAGTGATGTGAAGCATGCCTGTACCTTTCTGTTGGCTGTAGCAAATAACTGCAATATCAAATTTGTGTTAATTTTACAGGCTGCTGTTTATACTGATTTGCTATGTCTCTGCTGGTTGGAGGTCTAATCTCTAGTTCTGTATTTCATGCACAACATAAAGGCCGTTGGATTAGGGCAACTGCATATGTCTAAAGTCTTATCTCATGTCTCAGCATACAAACTGATTGTTGCTTAGATTTACCCATATCTTTGTAATAAACTGTTTTTTTTCCACATAATACAACTAATATATTATCTCTCAAATCTCACAGTTCATCGGGGCAACCATGGGCTCTTCTGGGCTAAATGTACAAACAGAAAATGGTCATATTGGCATGCCTAGTAACATATGCTGCGTCATAGTGGAGTACCTTCCGGGCGGTGCATTAAAATCTTACCTTATCAAGAACAGAAGAAAGAAGCTAGCATTCAAAGTAGTTGTGCAGATTGCACTTGATATGGCCAGAGGGTAAATTGGAGCTCTGACTTTTTCTCATGTATTTTAAACCCCTCTGAATTATATATACGATTTATCATTTACCTGAACTGAGGTCAATCATTTGAACTTTTTTAGATTAAGTTACCTTCACTCTGAGAAGATTGTGCATAGAGACGTCAAGACAGAGAATATGCTATTGGATAAGACACGTACAGTAAAAATTGCAGATTTTGGGGTTGCTCGTGTTGAGGCCTCTAATCCCAATGACATGACCGGGGAGACTGGAACCCTTGGATATATGGCTCCTGAGGTAATTCTGGAAGTGGAGTAGGATTCACCTCTCCGTGAATGTCTTTCATTCATGTCAGTAATCTGTCTGGTTATTTCTGTTCTTCTGATGGATTAAGCAGATTCAGCATATATAAAGCTTTTTCTTGGTATTCTTGCTTGCAAATGTTGCCTTATTTTTCTCCAAGATTCATTCGTCAACTTGCGTACAATGCATAAATCTGCAAGAGACACATGCTATGAGCCTTGATCTGTATAACTTACTACAGAACACAATGTTCGGAGTTGATTTTGTCGAAATATGCTAAATCTTTTCCTATTGCAATCCCCATCTTTTTCTCACCCGGAGGAAGAGTGACGTGAATGTAGGGATTTTAACCCCCAAATTCGAGTGAATTAGTGAAAGTGTTGGATAGACTTTTTAAAATGCTGGGAAAGCAAGAATGAAAACATTGCAAATGAAAGAGTTGTATTTTACATCCGTTGTTGCTGAGTTGTTGAATGCTCAAACTACAGGTTCTCAATGGCAATCCATACAATAGAAAATGCGATGTTTACAGTTTTGGCATATGTGTGTGGGAGATCTACTGCTGTGACATGCCATATTCTAATCTCAGCTTCTCAGAAGTAACTTCAGCTGTGGTTTGCCAGGTAAAGCCTCCCAAGTTTTTAGCACTTTTTGGATATAAGTAATGACATATGAAGATTGAATAAGACAGATAGACAAGAATGTATAGTTACTGGTTTCTTCTTGATCACCTGCCTTTGTCCCCTTGATAACTGCGGTTATTGTTGTGCCACACAGAATCTGAGACCAGAAATACCAAGGTGTTGCCCTAGTTCCCTTGCTAATGTAATGAAGAGATGTTGGGATGCTAACCCTGACAAGCGGCCTGAGATGGACGAGGTAGTATCCATGATAGAGGCTATTGATACATCAAAAGGCGGAGGAATGATTCCCGCTGATCAACAACAGGGTTGTTTGTGTTTCCGAAAGTATCGTGGGCCTTGAAGCTTGTAGCTCAAGCAGACATGCAGAAGTAGGTAAATTCTATCTCAATTTCCAAATATTTGACGAAGGAAGTGAACTTGCAGAGCCAGATTATTTTCGCGGTTCTATTGGAAAGCTGTGTACATGCATTCTCTTGGTTGATGTAAGGCTTATACTTAATGTCTTCTTATCCATTTGTTTTCGTCCCTTTTTTCTTTTTCCCTATAATATATCCATTGTTTCTTTTCTTTTTTGTTTCTGGGAAATTTTCAAATATGTCATCAAATTGGCTTCTGTAGGTTGGGTGATGGAATTGACACTGCTTTCTTCTATGTCAATACATTTATTTATATAACAGTAGTAGTCATAGACATTTAAGCTAAAAATGAAATGTGCGAAGCATGCATGGTTTAATTTTTCGGTATTTACTCCTACTGTCTTTTGAACAAATGAATCTTAACTGGTAGTCAGTCTGGAAATAGTTGGAATTTGACAACTGATTTCTGCCTTGTTAGTCTTCAAGTCGTGAGTCAATAGCATGGTAGCCTAGTTGTACGTTCCAGGTTTTTTTTGCTATACATGAGGAACGGGAAGGGGAAATAGAGAAGGGGATAACAACGTGAGGAATCGAACCCCAACAACTGGTGAAAGTTCAAGTATCTAACCAATTGGGCTACTATGATTCCTCCTTGTAATAAATCTCAAAACTACTAAGTAATCCAGATCAACAGTACACGCCCCCTTCAGGGACATCAGATAAAAAGATTTATGATGCACAAGAATTACTCCGAAAGATCACTATTTTTTCATCAGTTATTAAAAAGAAAAGAGTTTTCTACTTTGGTAACACAATTCCTAATGTGTAGAAAAATAATCAGCTAAAAGCATAAGAAATATTTACACAATCAAGTTGCTGCCATAACGTGCTAATTATACTGATAATAATTAGAAACTCCTTGCACTATCGGTAAACCTAACTTAAATCCTAAATTGAACTAAATTAGGGTGTGGTGTTCCCTGGAAGTTCAATTTCACTTGACTTTCCATCATCGTCCCAGTTGGTGGAGCGATAATATGTTGCATAAAGGATGAGCTGAAGCGCTCCAGATAACGCTCCCAGACCATTAGGTACCTATTATTATTATTATTATTATCAAACAACACAGATTCAAAATGCTATTATCAAGCTTTAGATTATGTAGTAAACCAGTAATGTACATGAATTAGCGCAATATATTCAGTATCGACGAATAAGAAAATGAATTTAATTACCAAGATGTAGGGATCAAATTTGAGGAATGCATAGGCGAACCAAATACATCCATTAGCAAAGTTTGCTAGTGACAGAAAAAATGGCATGTATTTCACACTCTTGGTGCTGATGACTCGACGCTAAAAGAAAACAGCAAATGTTAGTAATTAGTGCATACATATAGCAAACTAAATTTTCAACGGAAAAAAAAGAGAGGAAGGTTTCAATTGATTAATATTAATACCATGACTGTGAGGGGCGAAGTGTACATAAGAATATTGAAAATGACAGCCAATATTCCAACAAGCATGGATCTGGACTTGGTGTCATGGAGGAAAGTAAGCGTAACGAAAATGACGATCGCCACAAAGATTACTTCAATTATCAAAGCAATTATAATCCTCCGCTGATATACATTATTTAGAAACACATGTTAGTTCAATTTAATTGGGAAAATCAGTTGACACACAATATAGTTAAATAATTAAAAGTGTACATAATAAAATACGTACGCGGTTTGGCCATTCGGAATAGATAAAGAAGATTGAGACATAAATTAATTCTATAACAAGACCGATGCCGTTAATGGTGATGACCAGAAGGCTATCTGGATGAACAAAGGGCATTCCATAAAATATCCACACTGCACAATTTAGAACAGTAGCAACATAAGGGTCTGGTCTGAATTGCATCACCGTCTTTACTTTCCATATTTTAATGAATGTTGGCCTGCCAAAAAAATACAGCTAAGTTCACTAATGTATGAAGGATCAAAGATATATACTTTATTATTCATAAATTCATAATGCACATTATTACAGAGGACTTACACAGGGGATAGGAAGAGGAAGAAAGATATAACATTTCCTGCATTAATTATATATATGCATGGAAAAAACTGTTAATTAATTATATATAAAACTTAAAAATGGGTATTGATGAATATTGGATAGTACGTAAGACACATACCAATAATTCCAACAATCGTCCTTATTGTCTCTGTATTTGCCATCTATCTGATTAATGCTGGAAATAGAAGATCACAAAGGAGATTAAAACGAGCTGATGATGCAACTGAAAAGCTAGGACAAGGCAAATGGCAAAGGGAGACTAGTTAAATCGGCGAATGGGAGCATGTTTTGGATATGGAATTTTTGAAAACTCGGTGCATATTGGAAAGTATGTATCACTTGCAACTTATCTCTCAAATACTACAGGACAACCATCGAATTCTTAAATGCCAACAATGGATGAGCAAATTTTCCTGTTTTCAGTTTCATACTGGAAACTAATAGATTAAAAAAAAAAAAAAATAGAGAAGGTCCCGTGATCTTAGCTCTTTTTGTGGCTGTATGCATCCCATGCATGCAACGTTAATCCACAAAATGAACAAGAGCAACGGTAATTTTCTTTGTTTGGGGATATTACGGTAATGCTAGTGACCATGAATTTTCCGTAAATTTTGCCCCCATTTATCCTAATCCACTTTACTTATCTACTAATAATATCACTAAACCTACTTATGGTTGTGACTATGCACGATCCAGCGTTTTCAAAAGCATATTTATATATATGCAATTACTCTGCGAAAACAATTTTGCACATATAAAAAGGAGTCGTTCTTCTTCTTATGATATTCATTTTTGATTGATCTAAGCCTGATTTGAGTGGAGCAGCTACTAGTGAAAATTGAGAGTAATGTGTGAAAGAGAATTTGCTAACGCCATGTTTTAGCTCAAACTTGTACAATGTTCTCCCAAAAAAAAAAAAAAAAAAAAACTCGAGGAAAACGACTTCCTTTACTTAAATTTCATATTGGTTGCTTCAATCAAAACTTAAGTTCTATTACCAAACTTTAATTAATACTAAAAGATTTCATCATAACATACTATTCAGTTAATCTGCCAACATTTATTATTAATGTTTAATTCTTATTTCCTTCAAAATATGTCTTCCAGTTTAATAACACGGTATCAAAAAACATGTCCTAAGAGCAGCCCTCGCAATTCGCATGATGTCTGTAATTTGCATTGAGTAATTGGTCGTTCGAGGAGGATTAGTAATCATAGATTCATATAGGACGACATCAGTTTCCTCAAATATTTAATTCAACGCTCATTGAAATACTACTGCAATCGTGTCTTATTTGTTGGAGGGATTAGATTGCTTCAGTCAGAAACTAATAAGTACAGTAGCATTTTGTTTCTTTATGAACGCAGTTAATATACCTGAATCTTTATGATGAGGCAAAATTAGGAGGTAAATGAAAAAGAATGTTTGAAGAATTAAAAAAAGAGGTGTGTGGGGGATAGAATCGAATTAGGACTATTGATCTTGATGTTGACGTTTGTATTAATAATTAATATATTTATGGTAACGTATTAAACAGGGAATTGTTGAGGTAATCTCCTTTTTAACACTTTGTTATTATTGACTACGATCTCTTAAATTTTCGTAAATATTTTTAATTAAACTATCATTAATAGTATTTCTTATGTAATTTTTAAATATACAAACTAGAAAAGCTTAAAGGATTAATTAATGGTATCAAATATGCAGGAAAAAAAAGATATAAGTATTTGATTTTTATACTCTAAACTCCTTACCCTCTGTGGGTGGTAACTATCACAAATGTCCAACTTATCCCTACTGCCAGTGCATTTGTGCAGTTAGAGTAGCAAATCTTGCCAGTTGCAATATTTGATTTTATTGTATTGAAGTGAAAGGATAAGCTTATAGAACTAGCGAGAAGAAATCCCCAAATATAGTGCATTCAAACACACATTTATTCAGTTGAAATAATGCTTGTTGGGTTAAAGTAACTTTCTTTACGCCACCCACATGATGGATCCTCGTGAACAATTTCCTTTTTTGTAGGTATATAATTTCTTGCCAAGGTTTATGTACTTCTTTTTAAAGAATGTTATTTTGATGGAATTTGATGCAAATGTCAAGGCTCAGACGTATTCGTTAACTATAACGATGAAATTTTCACTACCCCAAAATTGGAAAATCGAAAAAAGAAAATAGTGTTTGCTCAAGCACTATTGCAGTTGGCCGAAATGCAAGTCCACGAGGACTAGTAGCGACGTCAGGAATATCGGTAAAGGTGTTCTAAATTTAATATATATATACGCAATATAATCTTTTGTATACACTCTATAATTTTTTGATAAATGGTGTTCAATTGACCACCCTTTCTTGTAGGGGTGTCCATGGTTCGGTTCAACCGCTTATTTTATAAAATTTGTACCATACTAATTTTTCGGTTATTCTATTATGTATAATCAAAATTAGACTTTTCGAAACCATCTCAATTATGTCGGTTTCTCATCGGTATCGGTACGATTCGGTTAATTTTCGGTATTTTTTTAAATATCATGTAAAATTCACCAATAGAAGTAGAATGCAATAACATATGTTCTTTTATATGACTTAGCAAAACTCTCTAGACATTTTTATTGTTTAAAGGGTGATGAATTAAAAAAAAAATGAAAGATGGCTAGAGTATAGATCCATCAACTATTCTACAACAACATAAAGAAACCAAGCAAAGGCAAAAAAAATATAAATTACACGAGTGGAAAGATATTAATTAACCAAGCTGGGACTCAAGAATAAAGTCTATAGAAGATTAAATATTCAAAAAGATAAATTTATATTATATGAAAGGAAACATATTCAATACACTGTAGTTTGCTACTCATAATCGCTAGAATACTTTGTGCCTTGCTAATGAAAATACTTGAAATAACTTAGTTTGAGTAGAAGTAGCATAATAGGTTTTACGAATTAGTATTTTGAGTTTAATTACTTGTTGGCTTGTAACAATTTTCATAATTCCAAGGCCCAAACAAAAATTTAATGCATTATTATTTTTAAATTTACTATATAAATATATTTTTCACATGTAAAATTTATTCGGTACGGTTCGGTATTTTTTCGGTTTATTTTCATAAATAAAAGACCTACCCTAATCATCGGCGCGGTTATAAATTTATATAAAAACCTACTGCTTCATTAAAAGAAACCTTAAAATCTGTTCGATATGATACAGTTCGATCGGTTTAGTCGGTTTTCGAATATTCATTTACACCCCTACTTTCTTGTATGTGACTATGCCACTGCATAATACAGTTTTTCAGCGTAAACATAATATCAGATATAATTGTCCTAGTGCTTCTTTATCAAAATTAACAGAAAAAAAAATTGATTATCTATTAGTGTACACTAATTAAATCTTCTTTATTCCAACAAACGGGGCTTAAAATAGGAGTACCATTCTAAATGGCTATTTTCTTGATTTGAATATAATGTTAAAGTATAGCATGATTATTTGGAGTATAATAATATATCTTGCAGTTGTGTAGAATCTTCTCAATCTTTGTCAAGTTTCCATATTTTATTCATTTAGATGGCCGTGCCTATCAGGTTTAGAAAACTAAAAGGAATTATTGCTTAACTAAATATATGAAGATGCAGAGTGTAGAAATGTGTTACTATTGACGTTGAACTTTCAACTTCTTCCGCTAGATTGGTTTACTACGGAACAGTGATTGAAACTATAGTTTGTGGAAATTGTTTGATGTTTGGTTAATTCAAAGAGGACATATCTCTAGTCTATTGTTAATACCGGTTTTCAGAAAAAAAAATTATGTTCAATTTTACTTAAAGACAAGAGTCTCCATGCCAATTCTCATTTTAATTAGTTGCAGGTATAACATGCATGAATTAGGTGTCTGGACACACATTATATAGGAAAATAGTCAAATATACCTCTTTACTTTTCGTATATTGTTCACAATTATCCTCCGTTATATTATTGGGCCACATTTACCTTTACCGTTAGCTAAACCTTTTAAATATACCCTCCACCTAACGGAAAGCCACCAAATTAAAAAAAGACTTATTTTTTTAAACCCATTAATAACCCGCTAAACCCCTTTTATTTAATGCACTTTTTCTCAAAGATTAGTCATCTCTTTCATAGTCACTTGTTGAACTAAAGAAGTGAAAGACATAAAAAATACCGACAACCATATATTCATTTATATATTTAGTAACAATTCTTTTAATATCCTTATTGTATGTTTATTATATTTCACATTTTTCAATTTCTTTTTTCTTCTTCTAGCTTTTCTCTTTGTTTTTTTTTTCGTCATGTCGAACTGTACCGAGTATTCACCATGATTTTCTTTCCACCATGACTTGAATGTTTATAGTATCTTATTATGTTGACAGTTCTGAAGTCTTAAGGTAGCTACCGAGGTATTTCTTCCTCCAATTGTGAGCCTTTGTTGATGAGTATTTAAGCACTATGATTTTCTTATTCTACTTTAAGTATTTGAGCTACGAGTATTATCGCCAAATCACGTCTTAAGAATCAAAGTTAGAATCCAAGCTATGGGGTGTGGTACTCATAATTCTTAGTAACAACTGAACTTATAATGCACAAAAATTATAAAATAATTAAAGGAGATTCAATTTAATATCAAGCTACAGTCTAAGAAATTCATCAAGAATAAAAGAAAGTACACCACCAAGTTGGAAAGTAACTTAACAACGTAAGCACACTAACTTCATGTATTAACCAAACACAAGTATTGTTAAAGTATACATCAATTGTTGCCAGTTATCAAGTGTGCATTACATTAGACAAAGGGATGCAATATTATAACCACAAAAAAATACAACCGAAAGTGATAACATGAAATCCTAATGCCACCATGAACAACTAAGAACCAAAATATAAGTTTTTACTAATCCTACCGCCACCATCATTCTCACACTCTCTCTAAATGAATAAAATGTGTTAAGACGTCTCAGAAATCTTGGTTCCGTATTTTTATATGATGGGTTTAACGAGTTATGAGTTAATGTATTTTTTTTCAAAATAATTTTTTTTAGTTTGATGGTTTTCCGTTAGGTAGAGGGTATTTTTAAAGAGTTTGGCTAACGGTAAGAGTATATGTGGCTTAATAGTATAACAGAGGATAAATATAAACAATATACCAAAGTAGAGAGGTATATTTGACCATTTTCCCCATTATATATGTGCAAATGTTATTTGCAAATGAACATTAGGTGCAAAAGATTGAGAAACTTTGTTTTAGGAGCATTTTGAGTGAAATAGTGGATTTTTCCACTATTTCACTCAAAAAAATTAATTTTTTCAAGTAAAATTCATGTTCAAACAAAAACTTAATCAAAATTATATTGTTTTTTTTTTTCAACTTCAATCAAATATTGCTAAAAAATATATTTTAATGATAGCGCTTGGCATCTTATATAGCTCGTTCAATTATCATTATATCCCTTCCAATTCCCTAAAACCTCAATATAATATAAATATATTTTTTAAATTGGTAAAATTTTCTTTGGTTATGTACTATGTACGTTACTACGTACAATCGCAAAATACCCTCTCTTGCCCAAAAGCTATAAATAAATAAGAACAAACACACGAGACGTCTTTAATTTGTAACCCTCGCGTAAGGCTGAATTTGCCTTCACTTCTTGCATTACTTGACCGAGAAATGCAAAGTTGTTGGTCTGTCTGAGCTTTCAGCCAGCAGATAAAACAAACC
>MCJB01048809.1:338003-378270 GCA_002018475.1 Nicotiana obtusifolia
TATATATATATATATATATATATATCTTTTGTATATTAATGCATAATATATGTATAATATACATATTTCTTGTATATTTGGCTAGCGATATAATTATTTTTGATTGAACTAGCCAAATGTGTAACTTGAAGGGAAAAAAAAAAAAAAAATCACCTGGGAAAGCTGCTACAAATAGCCCACAAGAGTTTTGGACCTTGTATTCAGCCCATTCTAGGCCCTTCAGAGACATTAGCCAACCTCAAGTTCCTTTGCAGAAAACTGACCATTTATACAAATAGCCGTCAAATTTTAATATTTACTTTTTATAGCCAGTATACATTGATTATACATAATTATACACATACTATAGATAAATTATATAGCCATCGACTATTTTAGCTTAAATAATTATGTGAGCGGTGTTTACCCCTAAAACAGTACAGTTGAATTTATATGTGGTTTCTAGACAAGTGAACTAATTTGATCCTGAAATAATATAAAAATCGAAGAAATACATAATAATTAGCCTTAGAATGTAGATGAACTAGCAAAGATGGTGATTCCGTGAACACGGTTTCTGAACACAACAATGATGAGATCAAAAAGAAAGAAAGCGAAATTATATAAAGCTTTATATATAATATATTGTATGTTCTTGCAGAAAATTCGTCCCCTTACAATGATAACAGAGCTCATTATTTATAGCTATGTCTAGGGAAAAGAGTCCTAGGATCGTGCCCTCCTTTAATGTCAATTATGAGGGTCATTGATGAAGATGTAACGGTGAACATAAATGCCAAATTCTCTGTAACGGACCGTCACTTTTAATGCTGCAGAATATTCCTTAGTAAATGCTACTGGGCGCAGAGCATTTGATACATCTTTATGAATGTTATCCTTTCCGGTCACAAGCGGAGTGGCTGCGTTCTGTCCTCAGCCATCCCATCTTGGATTCCATGTGTCATCTTTCTAATCAGCCACGTGTCATATCATATTTCACCCTATATAGATAGTCCCCTTACTTTCCGGTGACATAACTTTGTGTTACAGGGCAGTTGATAGATATACCTTTTTGGTGGGAATTGCCATAGCTCCCTCTGAAAGTCTCTGACGGTTGATTAGACGCATGTCTCTCCGCATTTAATACCCGGAACACACGTCATCCCATGATTCAGCACAACTTTTGCCGATTATCGAGGTAATCATGGCCATAAATTTAGCCGCCAAAATTTTACTTATATGCAACTTTCTTTTCCTTTGCGTTTCACAATAGCTTGAGCTTCTGATCTGCATCCTTGTTTTCCATCCTTTGTCTAATTTTCTTCAAACACAAACTCTTTACCTTCTTCTTTTCCTATGGCTTCTTCCTCTAAACGTGCTGGTTCTGCAAAGAATAAAAACAAAACCGAGGATTCGTTCCTCCAACAGTGGGTTCTATCGTCCCAAGAAGGCTTAGTACTTCAAAGGATTTTGAAGAGAAATTTTCTACTGCTAACCCTCGTACATGGGCTGTTAATAGGCACCCTTCTTCCATTCATCTTTAGTATTCCTGTTTTGAAGGAAGACTACCGCTGCAATGAGTTGGAAATCATCGCTCCTGATTTATCGAAGCGAGTGACCTTTCCCAAGGAAGGTTTTACATACTTTTTCACGTATCCCTTCATTTTGGGTGCGTTTTCTTTGAGCGGAGAGCTTGATTCCGTGATTGCAGAGGTTTGCCTTCACTACCAGGTATGTTTGGCATAGGTAAGTTCTTCAGTGTGGAGGACGATCCCCTGCCTCCGATGTTTGTGCTAAGAAACTAGAGAGGAGCTAACTTTAGCTCATGTGATGAATCTCTATTCCCCCAAAATCTTATGCAGGGGAATGATAAATCTTTGCAAGCATGGCCACCATGCTTTGTTGTCTATCATGGATGATGACAACGACGGTGGGTGGATGGAACGGTTCGTTGCACTCGCCACCAATGACATTATTCCGACAATGGCTTCATCTTTTCCGGTTGCTTGGAACTGCATTCGTAAGTTCTTTGTACAATATTCCTCTTACTAGATATTCTTCTATGGTCGTATCATCTCTTTACCCTTTGCATGTTTCAGTAACTCGGTGGATTCAGAAGATCTTGGACGACACAACACCCGAAACTCGTTCATGAAAAGAACTAGTCCTTAAGTACGAGTGGAAGGCAAAAAATAATGTTAACTCTAATTTACCTTACTTCCATTTTTGCGTATGAAGAACTTGGTTGAACCTTTCTGACTTGTTCAGGAAATTAGGTCTACCTGCGGGCTTTGTTGCTGTGCCCGAGGAAGACGTTCTGACTGATCCTGCTGATGAAGCGAGGCTGCTCCAGGAAGCACTTACTCGAACAGGTATCTCCGAACCTGTTTCGAGTGAAAATATTTCTTTACGGAGTCCCCGTCCGGAGGATAAACAAACAAAGAGAATACGTTCCTCCGCAACTGGGGAAAAGAATAAAAGGGCAAATATTGATGCCCCCGAATCGTCTCCAGTGGCGATGATGACTGGTCCCCCTTCTGGGCCGATCGTAGACACCGTGATGATTGATGATGATGAAGAAGTTGTTGATGAGGGAGCTTCTTTACACAGAAGGCGACGATCCCCATCATCTCAACAGGATGCTCGACCTGTTGAGATAGTTACACCAACTGAAGACGATGCCCCGACACTTTGGGGAGAATCTAATTTGGTAGAATATGCCAATACCCATTTTCGGGCCCCAATTGTTGCAACCGGTGCTGCGGGGCTGAATACCGGATCTTCGCCGTCTTTGGTTGGCGAGCATCAAACAACCAGCGCTGCATTTGATGTAGCTGCTTCTCACTCTTCAACTCCATCACCTAACTCCACCTTCACCAACACCAGCAACTGCTACATCATTTCCATCTTCATCTACTTTTCCACCAGTGGTTGCTACACCATCTCCATCGGTCGCACCTGACCATGAAGAAGGTGTTCCTCTTCCACAGTCCCCAGTTCATCTAATTTTGGGGCAAGATTATGCCGCCCCTTCTGAAGATCCACAAAGGAGGAGGAACATTACTCTTTCGATCTCTACCGGGTGCAACCTGCTTCTGCTAGTTGATGTACTAGTGATGCGTAGCGTTGGCACTTATCACATTTTCATACAAAATCTTTGGCGTCTTGTTCCATGTGATGCCAGTAATATCTTGCCCTTACCAATTTCATCACCAAAGACTCCGCGCCTGAGTGATTGCCGCATATTCCTTCATTGATTTCTCTCATGACATAGTCAGCTTCTGACGCTCCTAAACACCGAGCCAGCGGGCCTTGGAAAGATTTTCTATACAATTGGCCTTTCCTTAAGCTATAACGTGCAGTTTTGGTGCATAACACACGTGATGCTTTGGGATCGTCGGGCAACTTCCCGTGCTCGAGCTAGTTGATTATTTCGTTCCTCCAGTCCCAGACCAGACTAGCCGAATTCACCTCGTAGTATCCATCCTTATCAAGGACTGAACTCATCAATTGTACCACTGTACCGGACTCCGATCCCTTTAGTTCCATTGATGAACCTAAGTTTGCTAATGCATCCTCTTTTGCATTATCCTCTCTCGGGATATGAGTTATTGACCATTCACGGAATTGTGCCAAAAGAGCATGGACCTTTACCACGTATTGTTGCATGTGTTCTTCTTTGGTATCAAAGATCCCGTAAACCTGATTTACTACCAGCTGTGAGTCGCATTTGATTTCTTTAACCTCGAAATCAAGTCCCTGGGCCAATTCGAACTCTGTAATCAAAGCTTCATACTCTACCTCATTGTAAGTTAAAGGGATCGTGTTGATGGCCTGCCTTAAGGTTTCCCCCGAAGGCTTAATTAAAACTATTCCGAGCCCGAACCCTTTTACATTCGAAGCTTCGTCCGTAGAAAAGGTCCACACCTCTAATGTCGATTCCGACACCATTACTGCCTCCTTGATTGCTAGAGGCAGCAGTCCCAGACTAATATCGGCCACGAAGTCAGCCAAGACTTGTGACTTAATTATTGTCCTCGGTTTATATTCTATGTCGTGTTCAATCATTTCGATGGCCCATTTGGCCAATCTGCCAGAGAGCACGGGTTTACAAAGGACGTTCCGCGAACGGGGAAGGTAGCCACCACAGCTATGCGGTGGCATTGAAAATAGGGCCTCAACTTCCAAGCGGCGACTATGAGAGTTAAGGTCAATTTTTATAGATGTGGGTAGCGAGTTTCTACTCCCGTTAAAGTTTTGCTAACGTAATAAATAGGGAACTGCGTACCTTTGTCTTCCCAAACTAAAACCGCCCTTACCGTAACTTCTGAAACCGCGAGGTAAACTAGCAACGTTTCGCCTTCTTTTGGTTTTGAGAGCAATGGAGGGCTTGATAAGTACTTCTTCATGTCCCTCAAAGCCTGCTGGCACTTCGGCGTCCATTCGAAATTGTTCTTCTTTTTGAGCAATGTAAAGAAGCGATGACATCTTTCCGACGACTGGGAGATGAACCTGCTCAAAGCTGCTAACCTTCCTGTGAGTCTTTGGACTTCTTTCACGTTTGATAATTGGTTCGGGATGTCGTCTATGGCTTTGATTTTGACGGGATTTACCTCGATTCCCCTTTGTGAGACCAGAAACCCTAGGAACTTACCGGAGCTGACCCCAAACGCGCACTTTTCGGGGTTAAGTTTCATGTTATGCTTCCTCAGGGTATCGAATGTTTCTTGAAAATGTTAAAGGTGGTCACTTGCATTCAAAGACTTAACAAGAATATCGTCTATATAAACTTCCATGGTCTTTCCTATTTTCTTTTCAAACATCTTATTTATGAGCCGTTGATAAGTGGCTCCGACATTTTTCAATCCGAAGGGCATTACATTGTAACAATATGTACCGAAATTTGTTATAAATGAAGTCTTTTCCTGATCTTCCGGGTTTATCTTAATTTGGTTGTACCCGGAATAAGCATTAAGGAAACTCATTAACTCGTGCCCGACTGTGGCATCAATCATTTGATCGATATTTGGCAGTGGAAACGAATCTTTCGGGCACGCCTTAGATCTTTATAGTCTACACACATACGAAATATATTGTTCTTCTTAGGGACTACTACTACATTTGCTAGCCAGTCTGGATATGTTACCTCTCTGATTGAACCAATTTTAAGCAAGCGGGTTACCTCTTCTTTGACGAATTTATTCCTGACTCGACAATAGGGTGCTTCTTCTGTCGTACTGGTGGTACGTTTGAATCCAAACTCAGCTTGTGCATGGCTATTTCCGTCGGGATGCCTGTCATATCCTCGTGCGACCATCCAAAACAATCAGCGTTGATTTTAAGGAATTCAATAAACCAGACCTGAGCTCGGGATGCAATCATGTCCCCAAGTGAAATTTTTTTTGTAAGAATTCTTCGAGCAATGCCACTTGCTCTAGTTCTTCTGCCGTGGACTTTGTTGCGTCCATCTCTTCCGGAACTTGAAAATATCTCGATACCTGATACTGTTGTGACGACTTTGCCCGTGGAATAACCTTTTCTAACTCGGGAATATGCACCGGTTCCTGTAATTGCTATGACGTGTGCTCCTTCCCTTTGCTACTGGAAATTGAGATTGCATTCATCTCCCTTGCTGCCAGTTGGTCACCTCTTATCTGTTTGATTCCTTGGGGCGTTGGAAACTTCAGCAATTGGTGATACATCGAAAGTACAACTTTCATCTCGTGTAGCCATGGCCTTCTCAAGATGATGTTGTATTCCATATCACCATCCACTACTTCAAAGAGAGTTGTTTTCAGTACTCCTTTTAGCGTTCGCGAGTAGCAAGATCTCTCCCCGGGTCGTCACGCTCGCAAGGTTGAATCTAGCAAGGAGTTTTGTTGCCGGAATATGCTTCCGGTGAGTTTAGCTTGTTCCAGTACTCTCCATTGTATGATATTAACCGAACTTCCTGGATCCACTAGAACATGCTTAATTTTAAAATCTAACACATTTAAAGAGATTACCAATGCGTCATTGTGTGGTAACAGCAATCCGTCTGCGTCTTCCTCTGTGAAAGTGATATCGTCCTCCCGGAGTCTTTTGCTGCAAGTTATCGATACTTTAGTCTTTTTGCCGTTGAAAAGGTGACCCCGTTAATCTCGTTCCCCCCAAAGATCATGTTGATCGTCCGGCGTGGGGCTTCTTCTCCTGCTTTCGAAGATTCGCATTGTCCTTATTGCGACCGTAATTGTTCTTAGCTCGATCGCTCGGAGATGACCATTCTTCAATAGCGTAACTACCTCCTCCCGAAGATGTCGACAGTCCCCTGTCCGGTGACTGTTCATTCCGTGGTATTCGCACCATGGATTGGGATTCCTCTGGATGGAATCGGACCTCATAGGTCTCGAAAATGGTGCTTCTTTAATGTTCCTCATGGCTGACACCAGTTCGACTACACGGACGTTGAAATTATATTCTGACAACCTGGGGCAAGAAGAATCTCGTGACCCCGACATTTATTTATCTTGAAGTGATCTATTTTTTCGATCATGATCAGTCCCTTCGTCAACGGTGAACTTGTTTGCTGCTCGAAAATTTCTGCCACGGCCTTCGGTACACTCGTAAGGCAAAACCCAACCCCTCGAAGTTCGCCTATCCGCGTTGTAGTCATCCTTTGAATTTTTCTATGTTCTTCTCCGTCCTTTGGCTGATGATGTAGAACCGACCTGGTCATCTTCAATCCTTATCTTTGATTCGTACCCGTTGTGAACATCTGCCCAGGTTGTTGCTTGAAACTCAAGTAGGCTCTCCTTCAACTTCTGGGAAGCATATGAAATTCTCAGATTCAATCCTTTGGTGAATGCTTCAGCTACCCATTCATTCGGGACGACCGGGAGAAACATTCTTTCTTTCTGGAATCGGGTAACAAACTCTCGCAATAATTCAAATTCTCCTTTTACGATTCTGAATATGTCAGCCTTTCGGGCTTGTACCATTCTGGCCCCGGCATGAGCTTTAATGAAAGAATCCCCGGGCATCTCAAAGGAATCTATGGAATGCTCGGGCAGTAATGAATACCACGTTAGGGCTCCCCTTGTGAGAGTTTCACCAAATTTCTTTAGCAACACAGATTCAATTTTGCGAGGAGCTAGATCATTTCCTTTCACCGCCGTTGTGTAGGTGGTAATATGTTCCTATGGGTCTGAAGTTCCATCATACTTTGGAACCTCAGGCTTTTGAAACACTTCTGGATTAGTTATGGTGCCGCACTTGGCTTGCACGGTAATTGAACATACTTCTTCGAGTTCGGGCCTTTCAATACTGGTGGTGCGCTTGAATTTGATCCATGTGGGCATTTACTTCCCTCATGAACCGTAAAAGCTCATCTTTGAATGAAATGTTTTCATTGTTAAGACCCGATCTGCTCCCCCAAGCCCATCAGAGCCAACTTAACCCCTGGGAGTGTTGTTGTCGACCCTCTGCGTTGTTTGGTCTGCGAGAACAACGGGAGGAATTGGAGCACGCCTGTTTGCATTGTTCGAAGCACCTGATAGCGCCCGCTTCAGTCCGTCATAACCTAATCTTGTCGCGTGAGATGGCCTAGAATGTTTGCCTGTTGCTTTTGCAGGATCCTCACATCATCCGCTACTTGCTCCTCGTCAGCATCATCGGGAGTTATCTCCTGAACCTGTTGAGGGTACCGCCTTTCATGCAACGGCTTGACATCGTTTCCTACATTATGGGTGTCACTGATTGAGTCCTCAAAATGAGGTTAATCCCCTCGAATTTCAGGGTTGTATGCATCGTTAACAGTGTTATTTTTCATTTTTCTTTTTACGATTTTTTCTAAGACAAAATAGTCAAAACACGTTAGTAAAAAAGATAAGGATCAATTTAATTGCACGGCTGTCAGGCCCCATGGTGGGCGCCAAAATATTTACCCGTAAAACGGTACAGTTGAATTTATACGTGGTTTCTAGACAAGTGAACTAATTTGATCTTGAAATAATATAATAATAAAAAAAAATACACAATGCTTAGCTTTAGAATGTAGATGAAATAGCAAAGATGGTAATTCCATGAACACGATTTCCGAACACAGCAATGATGAGATCAAAAAGCAAGAAAGCGACATTGTATAAAGCTTTGTAAAGAATATAGTGTATGTTCTTGCCAGAAAATTTGTTCCCTTATAATGATAACCGAGCTCATTATTTATAGCTACGTCTAGGGAAAAGGGTCCTAGGATCGTGCCCTCCTTTAATATCAATTATAAGGGTCATTGATCAAGATGCAACGGTGAACATAAATGCCAAATTCTCTGTAACAGACCGTCGCTCTTAATACTGCAGAATATTCCTTAGTAAATGCTACCGGGCGCAAAGCATTTAATATACCTTTATGAACGTTATCCTTTTCGGTGACAAGCGGAGTGGCTGTGTTCGATCCTCAGCCATCCCATCTTGGATTCTACGTGTTCTCCTTCTAATCAGCCACGTGTCATATCATATTTTACCCTGTACAGACGGCTATTTGGGTTAATTCTTCAAAGAGTAAATCAGATAAACTGAAAATGAAATCGGCCCAACAAAAATAAGGGGATAGCTCCGTTTGTCAATAGATGGAGGTCATTAGCGCTCTATAGAATCATGCTACCGAGGACCAAGCATGGATAAAATAACTAGCGGGCAACAAGCGTTTTACGTAGGCTTTATTACATACCCATGGTTTAGGAAATAAGGAATGTGTATTTTTCACTTCAAATGTAGCATCTAATATCAAAAAATATATTTGCAAGCAATAGTAGAACTTACAAGCTCCACAGTAGAGTCTTTCTTCATATATCTCAAGTGTGCTGCTGCTGAGTTTAAAATACAATGAGAGAGAAATACCACATAGGCCGTCAATTAGTCAAATTCTGGCAACTCATTCCACCAACAAAATTTTGTGGCAATAGCTTCTACGCATACTATTTAATACTAATTACTGTTCCTACTATTTGCTCTTTGAGTCTAGCCGCCTAGGGGAGTAGACCATATGACCTACACATAGTAAGGACCATATATATTGAGTCAATACACATGGTTGAGAAGCTACATAATCGCAATTTAATTACTCTCTGTTAATAAAACATGAAATCTATATTTTTGCCTTGGATTAAAATGTCTTCTAGGCGTATGGTTGCATAACAGGACATATTAAATACGTGGTCTAAGAGATATCCTGTCACAAAACTGAGATGGACTTCTAATTAAAGATGTATCAATTCATTTGCAGCCTATCATTTTCTGAAGAAACTAGTAATATTGACGTAAGAGAATGATAGATTTTTTTTAATTAAAATTTCCTTAATAATTAATCTGTGGCCCCATTTTTCTCTGACTTTGAACGTTATTTTGGATTTTTTCCTTTTGGGGTTAAAACAATGCTTAGACAAGGGAAGCGCCGAAGGGGCACCATAACTAGTACTTCTTCTTATCCACAATAAGTATTTTTTGATTGTTTTAATGTAAATTAAGAAATTTATATTTTAATATTAATTAAAAATAAAACTAATAATATTAACCTTTATTTTTCATATAAACACTCCTAGCACGTACTCCAAGAGTAATGTAGGAAAAAAATAATTAATTCCTTTTTGAAATCTAAAAAAATCACTTATTTTGGACCACAAAAAAAGCCGAAAAATCACTTATTGTGGAGCAGAGGGAGTATGCTTTAGAGAAGCCTATTTCTACTATTCAAAAGTAATATTTTCTCCGGTCCACTTTAATTGATTTTTTGGTCTTTTCTTTGTGATTTATAATATTTAATTTTTTCATATATCTAGAAGAAATTAACTTTTTTTTTTCAAAGTTACCTTTGGAGTAAAGAATCTATATCAGCATTTATTATATTTCCAATGAACAAATTAAGATTAATATAATCAATTTAATTATTAGTTAATATTAAAAGATGAATTTTTTAATATGTGTGAAAACAATCCAAAAATAATTAAAGTGGATCGGAGTATTATGTAACAAGATCTTGACTTAGGGGATTAGCGTCAGATGTTTGATTATTCATCGCTTAGAATAAAGACCATCCTTATTTCTTTTTAATATTTTTATTCAGTATTTACTCGAGGTAAAATGGACCTTCTAAAATTTCTAGACCTCATGGCTTGTGATGTGAAGAGCATCGAAAAAAGAGAAAGGTGTCTTCTATTAAAACTTCTGGTGATGAAACGCTACTTGATTATACAAATTTAGCAAAGGTCATTCTCAATTGATTTTAAATAGATCGACATTGTGATTGCATAGGGTCCGTTTGGCCAACAAAAAAAATTAACTTTTTTTTTATTTTTATTTTTCTCGAAATTAGTGTTTGACTATAAAAATTTTAAATTTCACTTGAAGTTCAATTTTTCTAAAATTTGAAAAACTCCAAAATGCCGTTTTTCAAAATTTTCATTTCAAATCATTCGTTAAAATTCAAAAATAGCTCCGAATTTTATTCATGTCCAAACACAACTCTAATTTTTAAATACCATTTTCACTTGAATTTCTTTTTTACCTTTTTCTCCGAAATTTCACAATTCTTATGTCCAAGTGTCCACTTAGTCTTGATTTATTTTATCAGAAAACTCATTGATAGTATACCTCCGAGTAGAAGGGGTTATTTGAACTCAGTATTTTGACGTGAAGTGCATATATAAAATTTACTAAAATTATAATAAATATTAATGTAAACATATAATTTTAAAGATACAATATGGTGTAATATTATCCAAAGCAGCAGACGAACTAGCCTCCAAACATTCCCTTTAACGGGCCATGGAGCAAACCGACTGTCAATATGCAGGTGTGTGTTTTAGAAAAATTGAGCCAAGAAGACATGTTTAGCGAACGCAAAAGGAAAAAAGACAACTATAGCAAATAATGCGAACCCCAATTAAGTAACAACAACAGTTGGTAGTTGGACATTGGCATGCTATATCAACGAGACCTGCTCGCTCCATCTGTTATCCTATGGCTTTTATTGTCTTTGTGTCAACTTCTGCCAAAACGTAAACTTGGTAGTGACCCAATGTTTAATGAGCCTTAATCTTATTGTAAAAACTTTCAAACTAAGATGTCACAAAATCTTAATTTATTTTTGAAACTTTTTACTTAAAGAAAGTCTTGAAGCGCCCTCCATGCGGTCACCGACGATAATAATTAGTGTTTCCATGAATTAATAGGTTTTTTATTATTATTATTATTAAAAACGAGGCATAACGATAAAGCACAATTCTGTGGATGTATGGTTGCCATAGGCACCATGCTGGGGCTGGCCATCACGTAAACCTTTCGGACCAGACCAGCATTAATTCCGAGGAGAGATATCTGGTTAGTTAATAGGAAAGTTGACGATATATTCATGATATCACATTGTCCTGCATCTCTATCTTGTTAACTACTCCTGAGTCCTAATACATTCTAAAACAATATAATACTCCAGTTGTTACTCGTTACATTTACATTAAATTAAATAGTTTAATCACAAAATTACAAATTAAAGTAAGAATATAAATCGATTAATCATAAGTGACAAAAATTTTAGAGGCCTGATTTCTTTTATATTTTATTTAATTTGTTTGTGTAGTCGAATGCGAATAAACCCAGAGTTTCCCAAGCCTACGCTTCTTTGCCTCAACCATCTTGAGGTAATTGATTTTGTCTACGAGTAGGGGTGTACATAGTTTAGGCAAACTCAAAACTCAAATCGAAATTTGAATTTTTAAAATTTTTGATTTGAATTTTCGGATTACTAATTGGATTTTGAATTTAATTTTTAAAATTTTTGGATTTTAGATTGGGTATTGGATTTAGTACTTCGAATATTTGAATATCCAAAAATTCAAAATTCTTATACTTTATATTTAGTGCATTATCCATATGTCATTAGTAATAAGTTTAATACCCATTAAATATTATCCCATATATTCAATATTAATTACTAAGTTACTGCGAGAATACTTTTTCTTTGGATATGATTTTACTATTTTTACTTTCGGCCGTCTTACTGTCTCTATTGTATTTTCTTGATAATAATTTCATTACTTGAATACTTCATTCGGATGATTGCTATGAGAATGAGGAACTTTTCAGACAATTTAACATGAGTACGTCATTTGGATATTATTTTTGTAAAAAGAAGAAACATCTCAACTTATAAGCTCAAAACTGAAAATCCAAAATATCCAAATCGATTAATCCGAAATCGAACTTAAAAAATCCGGTCTAATTCGAACTTATTTGGATTGGATTTGGATTTGTCATTTCTTCAATCCGAAAATCAAAAATCCAAACCGAAATTTTCATATGCAATCCGAACTATCAGAACGCCCACCCCTATCAACAAGATTAAATGGCAAAACGGACTTATAAGGCATCGAAATGTTTGATTAATTTCTCTGTCTTTCATCATTTGGATCGATAAATACGATACTGATCGATTTATTAAATTAAATTGGCGCCATACGAAGCTTGTAATGACTAAGGTTTGCCAATATATTGTTGTTACGTAAGTTCTTAATCTTATTGCAGGTCATGCCCAAAATTAAATGGCAGTTCTCTTTGTGTACGGGTAAAAAGTTTTTTCTCATTCCCCAACGAGAGAACAAAAGGGAAGCACGGACTGACACGATTATAATCGAGGTCAGGAACCTCTCATATCGAGACCCGAGAAGAATAACAATGTATCTGAGATTGGATGCGATAAAGCGACGTACCTCGAACTGAGAATAACTTCTGGATCTCGGGAGACACGGTGGACAGCTATGCATGACGGATAGGGGACCGTAACATTCGCCCTCAACCGTATATTACGGCGCGAATCCCGTTCAGTATCAATTATAGATCAACAATTACCGGAAAAAGAAGATTATTACCTTTTTTAAACTTGTACTAGGATTGAAATTCTCCTACTATATAAAGGAGAAGTTTTTCTTTAGTCTAACACATTGTAACACGCAATTCAAAGCAATAAAAGTTTACTTTTGTCTTCTAGCAACTGTTCAAGGCATTATTCATTTGTTCTTTTATTCACTCGCGACCGGGCTTGTACCAAGGGTCCAATCGAGGACGAGTTCTATTGTTCAATCTAAGATCAGGCTTGGTCATTACATTGCGATTGGTTTGATCATTTATTTCGTCTTTAATTCATTTATATGTTATTCTTAATTATTCGTATTGAATTAAATCATGTATCCTTTAAACCGCGTACAAATTTAACTATTACTCATTTTTGGAGTAAACAGTTTGGCACCCACAGTGGGCCTAAGGATTATAGTGGTGATTTAATACGAATATTCATAACACCCCCTATTTTATGCTTGTTGTTTGACATCTTAATTCCAAGTCAGCCTAAGAGTGTCAAACTCTCAGTCTGCTCATTTGAACGTTGACGTTGAGTGAGGCCATCACGGCGAAAATAACAATGTGGCGCCTAGTAATGATGTGCCTCCTGCCGATCCCAATGGTATCCCAGTTGCCGACCCGGTCGATGCTAACTCGCAGTTGGCCATCAGTATTAATTTGCCAACTGATCCCGAAAATAGTGTTCATGGGATACCTCGGCCAACGACTCAAGAAGTACACGAAGGTGAAGGTGATAGGGTGAGCCTGTGTTTGATTTTTGAAATGTTGCAGGCTCAACAAGCGGCAATAGCACAGCTGCAGAACCAAAGCCACGCCCCTAACACGGTCGAGCCCGAATAATCCCGGAAAATACTCGGTGAGATGAACAAGTTGCCGTGAGACCAGGTAAAGTCAAGCCTCGAGAAACTTCATAGGTAATGAAGATGCTCGAAGCATAAACGAAATAGGTGGATTCGGGCGAGAAAAAGATTGAAGCCAACGACAAGAAGGTGGAAACGTACAACTCCCCGATCGATCAGATCCCGGGAGCACCTCCAATATTGAAGGAACCGGACTCCAAAATATTTATCTAGAAGCCCTTCCCCTAGAGCACAACTCCTAAGCCGATCTCGAAGAGGTTCTGAATGCCTGACATTTCCAAGTTTAATGGGACCGTAGATCCAAATGAGCATGTAGCCTCCTATACATGCACGATCAAATAGAACGACTTGGAAGATGACGAAATCGAGTCGGTGTTGCTAAAAAGGTTTGGGAAAACTTTGTCCAAGGGAGCAATGATATGGTAACACAACTTGCCTCCAAATTCCATTGACTCATTTGTTATGTTTGCAGATGCTTTCGTAAAGGCCCATGCCGGAGCCATCAAGGTCCAGACCAGAAAGTTGGATCTTTTCAAGGTCAAACAAAGGGATAATGAGATGCACAAGGAGTTCGTGTCAAGATTCTAGATGGAACAGATGGATCGGCCACCAGTTGCGGATGATTGGACCGTTCTGTCATTCACTCGGGGATCAACCCCTGAAGTTCCATGACCTCTAAACAGCTAAAACAAAATTTGGTGGAGTACCCGGCGATAACCTAGGCCGACGTCCACAACAGGTACCAATCGAAGATCAAGGTCGAAGACAACCAACCCGGGCCACTTCTGGATCTCTTTACCCATCAGAACCGATGATAGATCTAAGAGAGCCAGTGATCAAGAGCCAAGCTCGGTCCCAGATCAATAACAGCCATACGACATGGATCGGAGGGGAAACAGATCAGGGCGTCACACAAATAGGAAAAAGAAGAGAAGTGATCGAGGGCCGAGCGGCCGGTGAACAAGAGCGGGTTTGACAGGTCGCTCGAGAGTAGGCAAGCATCGTGTCGGCCATAGGGCGCGTCAAAGAGACCAAGTGGCCTAGACCATTGCAGTCTAACCCTGCCTAGAGAGATTCTAATTTGATGTGTAAGCATCACGATAGTCACGGTCATGGGACCAAAGATTGCTGACGGTTAAGAGAAGAAGTTGCTCGATTGTTCAACAATGGGCACCTCCAAGAATTCCTTAGCGAGCGATCCAAAAACCACTTCAAATTCAGGCACGCCAACAAATAGGTCGAACAAGAGGAGCCGCAGCACGTGATCCACATGATCATTAGGGGAATCGACGTCCCCCAAGGGCCAATGATAAAACGCACTAAAGTGTCTATTATGAGGAAAAAATGCACCCGGGATTACGTTCCGTATAGAGCTATCTCGTTCAGCGACGAAGATGCGGAGGGCATCGTACAACTTTACAATGATGCACTGGTAATATTTGTGTTTATCAATATATCTCGGGATAAACGTATATTGATTGATCCAGGTAGCTCGGCCAACATCATCAGATCAAGGGTCGTAGAGCAACCGGGATTACAGGATAAGATAGTACCGGCGGTCCGAATATTGAATGGGTTCAACATGGCATGTGAGACCACGAAAGGAGAGATAACCTTGCCGGTAAACACGACAGAGACAACCCAAGAAATGAAGTTCTACGAGATCGAAGGGTATATAAGGTACACTACTTTTTCGGAAGGCCGTAGGTCCACAACATGAGGGAAGTACCTTCGAACTTACACCAGGCGCTGAAATTTGCTGTCGATGAAGTGATCCCGGTGCCCGCGGTCTCAACATCAAAAAGCGTGGAACCGACCAATAAAGAAGAAATTAAATAGCAATCAATCATACCGGCCTCGGCCGAATCAGAGAAACAGGTAGAACAAGTGATGATGAGGACGATTACTGTGTCCCGACATCATTTATAGCACCCGATGACACCGATGCCACCAAATCAGTGGTCTTAGAGTTGGATCAAGTTATATTAATCGAGCATCTACCAGATCGAAAGGTATACCTGGGCATGGGGTTAACCCCCGAGCTCAGGAAAAAAACTTATTAATTTTCTTAAAGCTAATGCCGATTGTTTTGCCTGGTCCCATCTAGATGACAGGGATCCCACCGGAGGTAACCACTCACAAGTTGAGTTTGATATGAAGTTCCATCCGGTCAAGCAAAAGAGAAGGTCACAGTCTGAGATCAAACTCGCATTCATCAAGGATGAGGTATCCAAACCTCTACAAATAGGTTCCATCCGGGAAATTAAATACCTGGATTGGTTAGCTAACATAGTGGTAGTACCTAAAAAAGGAAATACACTGAGGATGTGTGTAGACAAGTCATGTCCAAAAGATTTTTTCCCTTTGCCTAACATCGATCGAATGATCGACGCAACAGTCGGACACGAGGTAATCAGTTTTCTCGATGCCTACTCCGGGTACAACCAAATTCGGATGGACTCGGACGATCAAGAAAAGACTTCTTTCATAACAAAATTCGGCACCTACTATTGTAATGTAATGTTGTTCGGATTAAAGAACGCTGGTGCCACATACCAACACTTTGTAAATCGGATATTCAAAGAATAAAAAGGAAAATCAATGAAAGTTTATATTGACGATATGTTGGTCAAGTCCCTACGAGCAGAGGAGCATTTGAAACATTTGTAGGAAACTTCCGAGATATTAAGGAAGTACAACA
Organism: Nicotiana obtusifolia; assembly: GCA_002018475.1. NCBI lineage: Eukaryota > Viridiplantae > Streptophyta > Magnoliopsida > Solanales > Solanaceae > Nicotiana > Nicotiana obtusifolia. The sequence continues at coordinate 354,428 of MCJB01048809.1, forward strand.
TGAAGCTAAACTTGGAGAAGTGTGCATTTGGGGTCAGTTCAGGCAAGTTTCTGTGGTTCATGGTATCTAATAGAGGGATAGAGATCAACCCCGACAATAAAAAGGCCATAGAGGATATCACTGTAGTCGACAACATCAAGGCGGTTCAAAAACTGACCGGGCGGATAGCCGCATTGGGCCAGTTCATCTCGAGATCGTCGGATAAGAGCCATTAGTTCTTTTGTCTATTGAAAAAGAAGAACAATTTTTCTTGGACTCCGGAATGCCAGCAAGCTTTGGAAGAACTTAAGCGATACCTGTCGAGCCCCCATTTGCTGCATACTCTAAAGGCAGATGAACAAATATACCTCTACTTGGCGGTTTTCGAGGTGGAGGTAAGTGGTGTTCTAGCCCGAGAGGAAGAAGGTACACAGTTTCCTATTTATTATGTTCGTAGAACTCTAGGCGATGCTGAAACAAGGTATCCTCACCTAGAAAAGTTAGTGCTCACCTTACTAAGCACTTACAGGAAACTAAACCGTACTTTCAATGCCTATTGACCTCTTACTCGCTGAGGAATGTCATGCATAAGCCCGAGCTCTCAGGCCAGCTGGCCAAATGGGCCATAGTGTTCAGCGGGTACGATATCGAGTACAAACCCTGGACTGCCATTAAGTCTCAGATCTTGACGGACTTTGTGGCCGACTTTATGCTGGCCTTGATAACCGAGGTCGAAAGGGAATTGTTGCTCACTTCGGGGGCTAATTCGGGGATCTAGACCCTATTCACAGATAGTGCCTCCAACGCGAAAGGGTTCGGGCTCGGTATCATGTTAAAACCACCTGCAGGTAGCGTAATTAGACAGTCTATTAAAACTGTAAAATTGACTAAGAATGAAGCCGAGTATGAAGCTATGATTGTAGGTCTAGAACTGGTTAAGAGCCTCGGGGCCGAAGTGATCGGAGCCAAATGTGGCTCCTTCCTCGTCGTAAATCAAGTCAACGGAACGTCTGAAGTAAAAAAGGAACATATGCGGAGGTACTTGGACAAGTTGCAAGTAACCCTACGCCAATTCAAGGAATGGACTCTACAACACGTACCTCGAGATCAAAATAATGAGGCCGATGCACTGGCCAACTTGGGGTTATCTATCGACTCTGATGAATTCAACTCGGGAGTAGTGGTGCAGCTAATGAACTCGATGGTAGAAGAAGGCCACACCAAAGTAAACTTGACAAGTTTGACTTGGGATTGGAGAAACAAATACATAGACGACATGAAGACAGGAAAATTCCCATCAGATCCTAAAGAATCGAAAGCCCTGCGCACTAAAGCTGCCAGCTTTAGCTTAGTCGAAGGGAAATTGTTCAGACGGTCTTTCTTCGGCCCACTGGCTAGATGCTTAGGTCCGGTAGAGACCGAATACGCCATGAGAAAAGTCCCCAAGGGCACTTGAGGGAACCATTCGGGGGGAAAATCCTTGGTTCGGAAGCTAATCAGAGCTGGTTACTACTGGAATTAAATGGAAAAGGATGCGAAAGACTTCGTACAGAAATGTAACGAGTGCCAAAAACATGCCCCGATGATTCACCAACCGAGAAAGATGTTGCACCCGGTCCTGTCGCCATGGCCGTTTATTCGAGATTGAGTAATTGATGTTCAGATTTGTTCTTTTGTTCTGTTGAATCAAAGGTTGATTAAATATTTGAGGTCTATGACTGTGTTGGCCTGGAATTTCAAGGATTGAAACTGAAGAACAGATTGTCGAGCCTAGGTGTATAATAATTAGAGGCATGAGCCAAGTCAATTGGTGGAACTATGTTGGTTTATAAAAACCCATTCCATTTGTCATTTAGAGATACAATATTTGGCAATTGATTATCATTTCAGATATGGCTACTGCAAGAATTAATTTTGAAATTGTAATATTCATACATTGATGTTAGAATATTGTGCAGCAGCCTTCAAATCTTGTGTTCTGAATCATATTAAAGTTTGAATGGATTGATTTCTTCCTGATTTGTTGGGCCTCATTCCCTAGAAATTTAATGGGCCTGGTCATTAACCTGGTTGAGGCAGCCTACTTTGTCCAGGGTCAGACGAGCTTTAGGCTTTATGTTGCTTGGGCACAATTGCTTGGTCACACGAGCACTGACTCACGCTTAAGGACGCAGCCAGTGCTTCATGTAGTGATGACAAACATGAACCAAAAAGAAAAAAGACTAAAGCTATGGTGGCTCTCCAGAAAACTGGCTAGTCAATGGCGAGTTGACCGGCGACCGGTGAAGGGGAATCAAGTTGGGCCTAATGTAGATCGACAACTCATGGCAAAAGTCGTCCAATTGGTGTAGATTTAAACATCAACAGGAACGGAATCAAACAAGAAAATAAAGGGGGCGATTTTAGGTTTTAGGGTTCTAAGTTCTACTAATTAACGAGATTAGGAAGGATTTTAGGGAAATATCGATAGATTTGGATTGGTGGGAGGTTGGGATTATCTGGTGAAAAGTTGCGGTCGTTTGGTGGTGAGCCGCCGCCATGGGGCGATTTCTGGTGGCGACTTTGCAGAGAGAGAGAGGTGAGGGGATGAAGGGGTCTTTTGGATTTGGGGGGCTTTAGGACAGTTATAAGGGAATAGGTTGGTTAGTGTGCAGCTGTTAAATTTAGGGTGATCAATAACGGGGGGATCAACTCGGGATTAAACGGGGTTGTTTTTCTTTAAAGGGTAAACTGGGCTGGTTAATGGGTGAGACTTGAGCTGCTGCGGGTATAAGAGGTGATGAGTGGTAATTGGGCTATTGAATTTCCCTTGGCCCAATGCCAAAGCATGGCTACCAACCTTTTCCTCTTTCCTGTTTTGAATTCACAAATTGGCCACCAATTTTGCAAAATTAACCTACTTTCCTATTTTCTAATTGATCAATTAACTAATCAAATCTTAAAAATGCAAAAACGAAGCAAGAGTGACTAATGTGTGTTTTTTTGTACACACACACACACACACACACACATATATATATATATATATATAGATTTTCATGTATTAATTATGCAACTAATATGAAATTAAATCCTAAAAATGCAATAAAAACCTAAAATGCTATGAAATGAAGATTTAAACATTTTTATGGATATTTTTTTTATATGATTTTAAGATATTAAGTATAGACCATAAAGCAAATAAATTCAAATAAAAAAAATAAAGAGAAGTTCCTAAAAAATTTATAAAAAATCAAAAACAATTAAAAAAACTATTTTTGTGGATTTTGTAGGAGTATTTTTCGTGGGACAAAAATTACGTGCTCACAACTGCCCCTCTTTGCTAAAAAACATGAAGAGTTTTTGGGCAAAGATAAAGTGAGCAATTATGAGCAATTTTTGCCCATTTGACACTCCAAGGGAAGCATTTTGAAAAAGTTTGACCGAACATTGCTTCCGAGGTTTCCTACATATCCTTGGCTACAACGGAATCAGGCCAGTGTAGTTCTAGCATTTTGGATTTACTTCTTCTCTTGTATTTTCTTTATTATAGATTGAGACTTATTCTTTCGGTTATCTCGAACCCTGTGCCTCGAGGTAAAACCTGCTCAGATGCCAAAACAAAATAAACGAACGAAATTTTTCTACTCCAGTTTTCATTAGGAAAATTTTGTGAGTTATTTGTAACAAAACCTCTATACTACTTTATTATTAAAAGCAATAAAAGGTCGAGATTGGTGTACCTTGGGAAAACATGATTCTTTGGCAATGGTGTACCCTGATTGTTTAACTGGTGCCTCAACTGAGGATTGATTTACCTTATGTTGGGGAAATGCGATGAGGGAATGGTGTACCCCATGTTAACAATGATATCAGGGAGGGTGTACCCTGCATTTCAGCTCGACTCAACTAGGGAATGGTGTACCCTATGTTGGAAAACACAGCTAGGGATTGGTGTACTCTATACTGGTAATGAGACTAGGGAGTGGTATACCCTATGTCTAAAATATCATCAACTAGGAAGTGGTTTACCCTATGTTGGAAAACATAGCTAGGGATTGGTGTACCCCATACTGGTAAGGAGACTAGGGAGTGGTGTACCCTATGTCTAAAATATCATCAACTAGGGAGTGGGTACCCTATGTTGGAAAATACACCTAGGGATTGGTGTACCCTATATTGGTAAGGAGACTAGTGAGTGGTATACCCTATGTGTAAAATATCATCAACTAGGGAGTGGGGTACCATATGTTGAAAAACACAGCTAGAGATTGGTGTACCATATACTGGTACGGAGACTAGGGAATGATGTACCTTATATCTAAAATATCATCAACTAGGGAGTATGGTACTCTATGTTGGAAAAAATAGCTAGGGATTGGTGTACGCTATAATGGTAAGAAGACTACAGAGTGGTGTATCCTATGTCTAAAATATCATCAACTACGAAGTGAGGTACCCTATGTTAAAAAATACAGCTAGGGATTAGTGTACCCTATACGGGTAAGAAGACTAAGGGGTGGTGTACCCTACGTCTAAAATATCATCAACTAGGGAGTGTGGTACCTATATTGGAAAACACAGCTAGGGATTGGTGTACCCTATACTGGTAAGGAGACTAGGGAGTGGTGTACCCTTTGTCTAAAATATCAACTAGGGAATGGGGTACCCTATGCTGGAAAACATAGCTGCGGATTGGTGTACCCTATACTGGTTAGGAGACTAGGGAGTGGTGTACCCTATGTCTAAAATATCATCGATTAGGGAATGGTATACCCTATTTTAGAAAATGCAGCTAGGGATTGGTGTACCATATACTACCATATTTTGAATTTTCTTTATTTTTTTTTATTTTTTTTTATTTTAGAGAATGAGTAAAATGCGAGAAAGATATTTGGAAAAGACTTCCCTTTTTGGAGTTGTTGCTGCAAAGCTGTTTCTAGCCCCCACGCAATTTCTTTTTGGTTGCACCTGCTTGTTGCAAGGTTGCTTTTGAATTACACCTGTTTTCTTTTTTCAAACAAAGAATAATTTGTCAGTTTGAAACAGTGGTTGGTTTTGTAGCCTTCAGTGTTTCAGTCACTTGATCTCGTCCAATCTTATTCTGACGATGATTTCAACTGTGACTGGTTGTTTCTTGGATGTCGATTGCTCTTTTGGCCCCAGAGAACCTTTGGCTTTTCCAAACTCACCCATGACAGTTGGTCGCGTGGGACTTAACCTTCTCCGACTTTATTTGGCCTTTTTATGCCTTTCACTTCTGACTTCTTTTTTCCAATTTTAATTTCAGAACATTGGGAAATCCTTGGCTTTTCAAACCTTGCCAAGACGGTTAGCTACGTGGGACTCAACCTTTTCAACTTCATTTCACCCTTGTAGGCACTTCAATTTGATTTTCTTCTTTCTAGAGTTTTCGATCTCGAAACATCAGCCACCATGGCCAGTCAGGGTCGACTTGATGTCTTTGACGAGCTGGGTGCCTCCTAAATATATCAGCTTGTGTCGAACGAGAGCCCTGTAAATCAGTCTTGCCATCTCTTCTTTTTCTTAGTTATGGAACAAAGTTAGACCGAAAGGGATTCAAAGAAAAACAATCAATGGAATAGAGAATGAGTTTAAACAAGAGGTATCCCTTTCGAGGAAAGGAAAGAAGGGACTTATCTAGAGTACATGCGGACTTCAATGGACATGACATGCCTTTTGGACTGGATGCCTGATCTGTGTAAACCGTCCGGCTCTCAAAAATTCATCACAACTTTTGCCTTGAAACCGAGAAACCATGTCCAGGATTGTGTCGATGCCAATGGCTGTGAGGATCCCTTTTTGGTCAGTGGCGCCCTTTGCGGGTTTTCACCAGCTGACCTCTTTCATTTCTCTTCTCACCATCGTCTTACAGTGCTCTTTGCGAATTTTCACTACTAAGACTCTCTCATTTTAGTTTCTTTACTCCCCATCACCTTACAGTGCCGGTGAGGATTTTCATTAATAAGACTCTTTCTTTTTATTTCTCTAATTTTGGCTGCATCAGATCCAAGTAACTGTGTCCTCTAGTTTTGAACATTTTTGTCGATTGATTAGAAGGACTTGAAAAGGATTTGGGTAAAAGGAATTTGGATTGAATTAGAACTTTAGAACCTTTCAGGCGAAACCATCACCGAACCATTATAACATCTGCCCAGTTTCAACTTTTGAGGAAATGTGAATTTTTGTTTTGGTGTGACAGAACCCCAGAGAGAGGCTGCCTACGTATCCTTTAGGAATCAAGTTGAACAGAGTTGAATGACGTGAACTCTTTATTTTATTTTTTTCTTCTTTTCTCTTTTTTTCATTTTTTTTTTCATTTTTCATTTCATTTTTTCATCATTTTTTTCAGTAATAACTTTCAGGTTCAAAAGAGGGTAATCAAAGAAAAATAACCGGCTCATAGAGTTTGCGAAGGGTTGATAGTGTTGGGGCAGTGAGAATGAAGGCCTTCATCATCCCAATCAGAGAGCATTAAAGCGCGTGAAAGGTCAAACAAAGTACCTTTTGATTGCATCTGCATTGATAGCTGTCTCAAGGACATTTCCTTCGATGTCTCCCAAATACACCCCTCCCTTCTGCACTCTTGTTACAATGTATGGACCTTTTCAATTTGGAGCAAATTTTCCTTTATCTGCTTCTTGATGTAGGAGAATACGTCTCAGAACGAGTTGCCCCACTTCAAATTTCCTGGGCCGCATTTCTTGTTGTAGGCTCGGGCCATTCTTTGTTGGTACAACTGGTCGTGGAAAACTGCGACCATTCGCTTTTCATCAATCATAGTCAATTATTTCAACCGGATTTTGACCCATTCATCATCCTCGATCTCGACTTCAACAATGATCCGAAGAGAGGAAATCTCAACTGCTGCAGGTATTACGGCTTCAGCGCCATAAACCAATAAGTAGGGAGTGGCCCCAACTGATGTGTGCACGGTTGTGCGATATCCTAATAGTTCAAAAGGCAACTTTTCATGCCATTGTCTGGAACCCCGAATCATTTTTTTGAGAATCTTTTTGATGATCTTGTTTGCAGCTTCAACGGCACCATTATCTTCAGGCTGATAAGGGGTAGAATTACGATGCGTAATTTTAAATTGTTCGCATACCTCCCTCATCAAGTGGTTGTTCAGATTTGCAGCATTGTCTATAATGATAGTTTTATGAATAACAAAACGACAAATAATGTTGGAATGCACGAAATCCACCACTGCTTTCTTAGTGACTGCTTTGAAAGTGACTGTTTCAACCCACTTTGTGAAATAATCAATGGCAACCAAGATGAATCTGTGCCCATATGAAGCTTTCGGCTCGATTGGCCCAATAAAATCCATGCCTCAAGCAACGAACGGCCACGGTGCTGACATAGGATGTAACTCTGAAGGCGGTGCATGAATCAGGTCACTGTGTATCTGACACAGATGGCATTTCCGGACAAAACTGAAATAGTCTTTTTCCATGGTCATCCAATAATAATGTGCTCGGAGAATTTTTTTTTTCAAGAAAATACCCGTTCATGTGAGGCCCACATACTCCTGAATGCACTTCGTTCATGATCCGTTCAGCTTCTCGAAATCCACGCACCTCAACAAATTCAGATCTGGAGTTCTTTTCTACAGGATCTCTCGACTCAAAGAAATTGCTTGCAAGCATTCTGATAGTTCTCTTTTGATCTTCACTAGCCTGCTCGGGATATTCTTATGTTTTCAAGAACCTTTTGATATCACAATAACATGGCTCACCATCTGGCTCCATTTCAATTGCGTTACAATAAGCATGCCTTTCTCGAACATGAATCTCCAACGATTCAATATAAACATTATCTGGGTACGGCAGTATTGAGGCCAAAGCAGCTAGTACATCAACTAGCTCATTGCGGAATCGAGGAATATACTTGAACTCGACGGACTTAAACCGTTTGCTGTGATCTTTCACATGTTGCCTGTAAGGGATAAGCTTGATGTCTCAAGTTTCTTACTCGCCTTGGCCTTGCCGAATGATTAAATCAGAATCCCCCATGATTAATAATTCTAGTACCTCTCGATCAACTTCCATGTTCATGCACATGATGCAGGCTTCATACTTGGCGGTGTTGTTTGTACAGAAGAACCGAAGCCGGGCCTTGGCCGGATAGTGCTGTCCTGTGGGCGAAATCAAAATTGCCCCAATCCCCACGCCTTTTGTGCTTACGGCCCCATCAAAGAACATTTTCCAGGCTTTGATGTTCTCTGGAATCACTTCAACTAAGTTTATTTCCTCTCTGAAAAATAAGTGCTTAATGGTTGGTATTCATCATCAACCGGGTTTTCACCGAGATGATCCTCCAGGGCTTGAGCTTTCATCATCGTAAGAGTGACATAGACAATGTCAAATTCGGTGAGCAGAATCTGCCATTTTGCTAACCTTCTATTGGACATTGGCTTCTGGGATATATACTTCAAAGGATCTATCCTAGTTATGAGATATGTTGTGTAATCCAGCAAGTAATGTCTCAGCTTTTGGGCAACCCAAGTTAGGGCGCAATTGGTTCTTTCCAACAAAGTGTACTTAGCTTCATAACTGGTGAACTTCTTGCTTAGATAATATATGGCTTATTCTCTCTTCCCGGTTACATCATATGCCCCTGGACACAGCCGAAAGAATTTTCCAGGACTGTTAGATATAAGAACAAAGGTCTTCCTAGTTCGGGCGGAACCAACACCGGTGGATTTGACAGATATTCTTTGATTTTATCAAAGTCTTCTTGACACTCATCTTTCCATTTGATTGTCACATCTTTCTTCAACAGCTTGAATATGGTCTCACAAGTGGAAGTAAGCTGAGTGATGAATCTGCTGATGTAATTCAATCTCCCTAGCAGACTCATGACCTTCTTCTTGTTCATCGGAGGCGGCAAATCCCGATTAGACTTTATCTTTGTCGGATCTAATTCCATACCCCTCTGACTGACTATAAACCCCAGGAGTTTCCTAGACGGAACTCCGAATGCACATTTAGCTAGGTTAAATTTCAAGCCATACATGTGCAAACGCTCAAAGAACTTCCTCAGATCTCGCACATGGTCTTCCTGCGTTCTGGATTTAATGATCACATCATCCATATATACCTCAATCTCCTGATTCATCATGTCATGGAAGATGGCAGTTATAGCTCTAATATAGGTTGCCTCGGCGTTTTTCAAACCAAATGGCATTACCCTGTAACAGTAAGTGCCCCAAGGTGTGGTAAAAGAAGTCTTTTCTGCATCTTCTTCATCCATCAGAACCTGGTGGTACCCAGCATAACAATCCACGAAAGATTGTATCTCGTGTTTAGCACAATTGTCAATAAGAATGTGGATGTTTGGCAATGGAAAGTTTTCCTTGAGACTTGCCCTGTTCAAATCCCGATAATCAACACGCACTCGGGTTTTCCCATCTTTCTTTGGCACCGGTACCACATTAGCCAACCATGTGGTGTATCGGACCACTCGGATCACACCGACTTTCAGTTATTTGGTGACTTCTTCCTTGATCTTATCGTTGATGTCAGTTTTGAACTTTCTTTGTTTCTGTTGGACGGGCAGATAACCGGGATAGGTAGGCAATTTATGTACCACCAAATCAACACTCAGCCCTGGCATATCATCATAAGCCCATGCAAACAAGTCTTTGAATTCAAACAAAAGTTGGATCAAGGCATCTCTAGTTCCCTCATCAGCGTGAAGGCTTATCATTGTTTCTCGGACCTCTTCTGAATTTCCCAAATTAATTGGCACAATTTAGTTTAAGTTTGGCTTAGGCTTTTTCTCAAATTGTTCAAATTCTCGATGTATTTCCTTAAAATCATCTTCATTATATTCTAGCTCTTGATTCATTATTTCAAAGTTAGACAGCATTTTAGGATCTAGGCATGAAGTCCGCAAGCATATCATATTATTTAAATTCGCATTATTAGAAGTGAAAGGAAAAAGAAAAGAAAATAGTAAAATCAAAATAAAGGAAAAGAGACATCTGTGAATGATGAAATATTGATTTTATTTCATTGAATTGAAAGATAGGAGAGTTTACATCAGAATTAAAAGACAGTAAAGTAAAACATTCGAGTTACACCCTGAAATAACTCGTAATGCAGAAAATATAGCAAGACTGAACTACCGAAACTCTCGCATGACAAGGAATGGCTCGGCATTGCTCGTGCACCTCGGCATGGGTCGTGCCTTCCTATGGTTGGACCATGTGGGATTCATATAGCATTTGTTTCAAAGCTCGCAGATATCATCACTTTCTTAAGCCGTGAAGGCCTCTTCTTCTTTCTCCACATAGTTTTGTTTGACAAATGATTGGGCGAGATGTGGAATGGGCTGGGACAGGACCCATCCATTTTCTTTGCAATTGTTAGCCCATGTTCTGTCGGCCTCTGTAGCTCGGAACCCAACCCAAAAAACTTTTCATTGACGACCGGAGAAATGGGCTCAGTAATGCCCTACAACGATGCTCCGAGCCCCTTTCTGAGCTTGTACCCTTTTCTGATCATTTAGGTGTCAACCATGATTGAAGCATTATACAAACAATGTTGAGGCAGTGGGGCCCGTTATTCAAATTGGTCAGCGACCACAATTTCAAAATGTTGATACACAATGTGCTCACTGTCTTCCCTGGCTTCAAGACACGGGACTCTGGGATCTCGGTATATAGATTGCTCATTTTCTCCATGGATAATAATTTCTTGATTATCATACTCAAACTTGACCATCTGGTGGAGAGTGGAAGGAACAGCTCCGGTGGCATGCATCCATGGTCTACCTAGAAGGAAATTATATGAGGTTTTATTATCCAAGACTTGGAAGGTCACCTCAAAGTCCACGGGGCCAATGGTTAAGATTAGATCAATTTCTCTGACCGTGTCTCTTTTGACCCCCATCAAAGGCTCGTATGCAGATATTATTGACCCGAATTCTTACTGTACCGATTTCTATTCTCTGGAGCGTTGAGAGAGGACAAATATCTACTCCAGACCCGCCATCCAGAATCACCATTTTCACGTAGTAGCCTCACATTAACATTCAGGTGGAGGACTTTGCTGTGGGCAGCTCTCTCTGCAGGCAAATCATCGCGGCTGAATGAGATCTTATTGACCTGAAAAAAATCTTTCGGCTATCTCTTCCAATTGTTCGACAGTAGTTTTAATTGGGACATACGCTTCATCCCAAGTTCTGAGGAGCACTTTTTGGTGTTCATTTGAAATTAACAACAGCGATAGGAGTCAGATCTAGAAGGGAATCTTCCGGAGTTGGTCGACTATCGAGTACTCTGAGGTTTTCATCTTCTTAAAGAACTCTTCAGCTTCTTCATTGCTCATCCAGGGTATAGTACCTCCCAGACCGAGTCATCTCATTCACTTTTCCTACAATATCTTACTCCTAGTAAGTAACCACGGTTCTATTATAGTTCCACCAAATTGTAATAGAATCTTTCATTAAACTGTATGGTGCTGAACTGATAACCACGGGCTCAGTCAGCCTTCCTGAAATTACCGACCCCCGCATCGCATATGTCCCCTTCGGTACATACAACCTTGACACATTCAATGTAGCTTTCTTTTCATCAAATTTCTTTTGAGTGTGGAGGACAAGCTATAATTTTCTCGGGGCCTTAGGAACATAAAGAACCAAACTCTTGGCAGGTGTTGGCCACACTTCTGTTTCAACGGCCTGAGGAACTGGGGCTATTTCTTTTCGGTTTTGGCCGTTTTTGCTGCTACCTTAGATCTTGCCTCTAAACTAGCAATGGTAACAATGGCCTTCAGCAGCGGGTCAAATTCTTTGTCATCACAAATCATACTGATAATTGGCCCATTATTGTGAGCAGGCAATGGATTATTGGTCATATTGGGGATCTCCTCGTCCCTAAACATAACTCTTTTGCTTCGATCAAGCCTTCGACCGCCCTCTTGAGGGTCCAGCAATCTTTTGTATTATGCCCTACCACTCCTGAATGGTATGCACATCTGGTTGTCGGCCCTGTATGCTGGAGACTCGGGATTTTTTTTATTGGAATCATAGGTTGCAAGAGACCTAGTTGGATTAACTTCTGGAGCAAACTGAAGTAAGATTCACCAATGGGGGTGAAATTGTTTCTTCTGTGAGGCTTTCGGGGGCATGGATTATGTTGGCGTGTATTTTGTGGTGGGCGAGGATTATATGGATCTTGGTAAGGACGGTTATTTCTGGGAGGTAGAGCTCGAGTTTGGTTGTAGTTTTTCTGGGGCCGTGTGTAGGGCTGGACATTCATCACCACATATGAAGGTGGTGCCACGGTGTACGCAACATTATTGTGTGGGTAATAATATTGTGGGGTTCGTGGTGGAACATAAGAATGGTTAAATGATAGGTGAGACCCCCTTGAGCTCGAAGCCATTATGGCATCCTCTTCTCTCTTTTTGCGATTGGCTAGATCTCCCGAGCCATTCTGGATGGCTTGTGATGTAGCTTTAAGAGCGGCTTGACTCAATATCCGTCTTGTTTTAAACCCGTTCTCAACCATCTCTCCAATTTTAATGGCCTCAGCAAACGGCTTCCCTATAGCAGACATCATATTCTGGAAGTAATCAGCCTCTTGGGCCTGTAGGAAGACCGCAACCATTTCTGCTTCGTAGATTAGAGGCTTTACCCTAGCGGCTTGCTCTGTCCATTTGACAGCGTATGCACAGAAACATTTTGCGATTTTCTTTTTCAAATTGGACAAAGAGTTCCTGTCGGGAGCGATGTCCACATTATACTAGAATTGGCGGAGAAAATCTCGGGCAATTATCCCATACATGCCAATGGGTAATTTCTTGATCCATGTACCACTCAGAAGCGAAATTTAAATGGGCGATCGGGTCTCTATGACCGTCATACTTTCAAATTTCGGTATTTTGAACCCAACTGGCAAATGAACATTTGGAAACATGCACAAGTCCGAGTAGGAGACGCTCTATTGGCCACTCAGGCCCTGTATGTTTTTCAAGCTCTGCTCCAAGCTTTTCACTTTCCGAGCCATTTCTTCCTGCTCGGGATTTTTAACTGCTCTTTCGGGTTCAATTGGAAACTCATACTGTGGCTGTTGGGCGTATGAGTCCAGAGTGATATGTGTCATATCAGGCTGAAATTGCGGACCTTGGAAGGTAAATGTTGGGGGTTCTAAACATGGCCTGGGCAGAGTTGGTTGTGGTGCGGTGAAGAACGGTGCTACGGAGAACAATGCTGGGAACAATGCTGGAGGCGCCCTAGACACCAGTGCCTTCGGGCAAACCACAGAAGGCATGCCATGAAAGCTGGATGACATTGTAGGGTACCCGCACGGGATAAAGGGGTTGGTCATATAGGTTGATAATGTAGAGATTGCTTTCAGAGGCCATTGGAACCTTTCCTTTGGATCTTGTGAAATAGAGATGAGAAACCAGATTACCAACAAAACTAACCACCTGAACAGAACCTAGCTAATTTGCACACACAACAACCTTGTCAGTTTTGAGACATTTAACAGATAGGAAATTGCATGTTGGGATGCAATGCACCTTAATAGTTAAATGCTTCTACCATGTGTTTGTAACGGTTGCGTGTTTCATCCCGGCTTTTAAATGTCCATTTTCACTCTGTAATTCTTGTCTTCCATTTCTGCCTCTCTTTAATCACTCTTGATTTCCTCCTTTTGTTTTTGTCGCTATTTTATTTTTGTCACTCCCTCTTTTTCTCTTTTTGTTTTTGTCACTCTTCTTTTTTCTTTTCCTTTTATTTATTTTCTCTCAATTTCTCTCTCTTTTTTCTATTGATTTTCGTTCAGAGTAATTGTGGCTATGATCGCATCCCGCGGGGATTGTCTACGTATTATGACGCCATATGAATCAGACCATTACGTAGTTCAGGGGAATAAGTGAAAAGCAAAAGCAAAGGAAATTTTTGGGGTTTATTAATATTTCATTAATAAAATCTTTTTTTAGGGTTTTCATTACAAGGAATCAAAAACATCTAAAACTGACTTAAAAAGGAAAAGATACAGACTTGAAGCAAAATAACAACAGACTCGAAATGGACGAAGGACAAACAGACTCGACCCGAGAAAAAAGGTAAACTACAGACTCGATGACTGAATAATTAAGAACACAAATGACTCTCAAGTGTTATTCCAGGGGCATGGGTAACTTCAGTCGGTCTTGGAGAGGGCCCGCTTGCAAGCTCATCCTGATGGAATTCTAGATCGGCTATGACCTGGCGAGCGAAATACAGTACTGAAGCAAAGAACATAACTCAAGTCATATTCTCACACTCATTGCATTTCATCGCAGTGTAGTCAGCTATTTCCTTGATTCTAAGCTTAATAACACCCTTATCCTGGAGCAATCGTCCAATCTGCTGTTCCTGGACTTCCACTACTTGCATGGCCTTATTGTTTCAGTTTTAAAAAATCAACACACTCTCTTCTAATTTGTTGATCAAGGCATAGCAATGCTCTTTCTCCGTCCTGAAGTCTTTCACTTGTTGACCCATTTCGTTTTCAAGAGCGGGCAACTCTTTCCTTAAGACCGCGACTTCTCCGTCATAACTTTGCTTTGCTTGGCTGGCTAACCTTGTCAGTTCTTCTGCATCTTTCCCCAATTGGACCATCCTTGCCCGAGCATTTGCTAAATCTTTTCCGGCCTTTGTGAAATCGGCTGCATAGTCATGCACTTTCTGCCTCAAGTTGCTCATGATTTCCTGGTCCCTTTCACTTCTTACAGGGGTCTAAGCGGCTATTCTCATTTCCCGGAATTGGGCTCGGAGGGCCTCGTTCTCACGGGAATTAGACTTTTCTTTTCACTTTCAGCCTCTTGCGCTTGTAAGTCATTCTCAAATTTGAGGTTTCTCAGCTTTTCTTCTAAGGCGTGAATGGTTGCTTGGTATCCCTTTTCCTTCTCACCCCAGGCCAACCGTTCTTGGATTTTATCGTCAAAATCTTGAACATGCGGTCTTTTGGCGGGCCTTTTAGGCTCGGGCTCGGGATCATCTTCTACACGAGACCTTTTTCCCGAACCCACATAACATACCTAGGATCTACCTCACCTCTTGCGGGATTCGACACTTGGGTATCATCTTTCAAGTACCGGCAGCCATCCCAAATTTGCTGGATTAAAGTCTCGGGGAGTGGAGCTTCTGGGTGTAGCTAATTACTTGCACACTCAAATCTTCATCCTGGGGCACTACTTGGTACCTTCCTAGCTGTCTTAGAACTCTCTCCGGTGCATATGATTGGACACTTCTCAAATCCATCAGTAACAGATAACTTTTTACAGCCGACATGTGTATCACCTCCCTTACCGGGAGCCATCCCAAAGTCCACTCAATCTGACTTGCGTTTAAAAATCTCAAGTGGGATATCCATGCTTCCACCCATTGGGGTGAGTTGTAATCCTTTACTCTTTCTTCATAACTCCCGATGAAGTTGTTTTTGCTCGGGCCATAACTCATGAATTTGGGGTGAAGACGAAGATGCTCAATCAACCACATCTGTAACAAAATATTGCACCCTTCGAAGAACTTTTCCCTGGATTTACACAACGTCAATGCCCAATAAATGTCTTATAGAATAATCGGGGCAAGAATGTGATGTTCTTTGGTACTGAGGACCTGCACAATTCTGGCTATGCGGATATCAATTGTCTGCTCTTTGTTTGGGAAGACCATAATTCCCAAAAATGCCACAATGAAGGCGAAGAGACGGTGAACTTGCCATGTGTCCTTATTCTACTGTTGTTAAGGACCTTTTCATGCATTTCGAAACCATTTGGGTGTCCAAACCTGGAGTACAAGAAGTAGAAAGAACAACACCCTCTGTCTACATTGGTTTTTCTAATTTGCTTACTGATATTCAGAAGATCAAAGAATCGATGCACAAAGAGAGTCCTTGGGAATATGAGTTTCTAGTTTCTCAAATACCTGCCGAAACCAGAATATCCAGCTATTTCTTCTAAGGTAGGAGTAAGCTCAAAATCCAAGAAGCGGAAGACATTGTGAACGGGATCCCAAAAGGTCACTAGTGCCTCAATCAAATTGTCCCGTGATTTAATTTTCATAATACTGTGAGGGCGCCCAAGTGCTTTGTTATCCAATCCTGACCATCTTGCCCTAAGTCATACCACCACATCTAAAGATGTTTTAAGACTATTCAGACATAAATGGATTAGGATGCAACCGAAACTGGGTCAGCTTACTTATTTGACCAAAACACTAGACATATTTTTTTGGTTATTTTTGCAAAAATAAGACCGAATCCGATGGAGTTTCCTGCGTATCTCACATCCAGTGAGAATCAGACCTACGTAGTTCGGTCAATTTGGAATGACCTTTCTTCTTTTTTTTAAAAAAAAAATGTTGGCAGAGTTTCAGAATTTTTCAAATACAGGAATTTTTGAAAACAGGATGAATTTTCTCTCTTCTACCTCTCACTTCTGCCCTTTTTTCAATTTTCTGTACTTATTCTAGAAGCTAGTCAACATGTAAACCAGATCAAACAAAATGTACAAGTTTCACGTAGGATGCATCAGGATGGTCTTTTATTTTTGGGTATACCTATCCTAGACGGACCCAACCCCTTTATTTAGTCCCCAAAGTCAAATGCACGTGATGCAAACAGACGTTCCTACTAAAGATCCGTCATGAGGCTATGTTATTCTAGGTTTAAATCCTGGGGGTTTGTTTTAGACCTGGCTTACTCAAGTGGACAGCTCGAACCGAGGTGGGGGCAATGTACTGGGAGCACGGAAGTCTACCCGGACTAGTTGCTGTCCCAGCCTCATTCTATTTGGTATGACCTTTAACAGAATAGTGGACCACGCGTACGTGTGCACCATAGTTTCAGAAGACAGTTTATACAGTTCAAATAATATCAAAGCGGTAAATGAGCGCATTTAGCACGTTAGGCCAATAAACACAGTTATATCACACAATCAAGAAACCAAGTATAGATCATATTACAAGCTCGAATTCTGAAGCTTGAACCAAAGTTCTGGGTTCTTGTCCCCAACAGAGTCGCCAAAGCTGTCTCACCTCTTTTTTCCGAGGAAAGGAGCTTTTTCAATTAAAATGATATTATTCGAAATGAGATTATTTATTTAGCTAGAGTCGCCACTTGAAATATTTATTATGGTGTCCCAAGTCACCAGTTTATTTTAAAATTCCAAATCAAGGAAATTGACTCTGTTTTAAAGCCCGTAAAATACAAAAGATCGGGTAAGGAATTCTGTTAATCCGGGTGAATGTAAGACACTCCCGAATTCCGTGATTTTAGCACGGTCACTTTAATCATACCAGGCTTGATTAATTATTTAAATATGTATTTTCATAACCTATTTGTATTTTACCTTTTACCGCCTTTAATTATGTTGTTATCGATTTATCTTTTAAACAGACCATATTTGCGTAAATTCGTTATATTTAGTGCACTAAAATCATGTCACGTGTATGTGTACATAATTAATCACGCTTTATAAATGATTAAGATTGTTTGGCCAAGGTCGCGCGAACGACTTTGATTTATTTTTGGAATCATAATTATATCACTCAAACATGTACGTAATCATGATAGTAGATTAGAACGTGCCTAAAGCATCTTACGAATATTCAAGATTTCTTTATTCTAAACTAATTTGGGATTACCTGTAAAGGTTTCAGAATTATGAAATTATTTGGGAAGATAGTGTATAAGAATTTATAAATTTAGAAGATATGGGTTTTGATAAATAAATAAAAGTCGAAGATTGGTTTGAGGAATACATGAACACTGCACAAATTGATAGTAAAGGCAATCAGTCAACAACCGAAGTTATTACAAGAATCCACATTAATTGTCAAACTCTTTCTTTATCTAAGATTAGTCTAGCCTAGTGACTGGATAAATGTTAATGATTAGGTTTAAGCAAGTATTCATATTAGGACTTCCAACTGAGTCCCAATTAAATAGCGATGGGCTTCCAGTAAAGCCAACACGTTACAGCCTTTCGAAGGTGTGTGCACAAGACTGCAGATTCTCGATGGGCTTGCAGTTGATCCCAAGATACACAAAGCCTAAAGCTCGCCTGACCCTGGGCCAAGTAGGCTGCCTCAACCAGGCTAATGACCATGCCCATTAATTTCTAGGGAATGAAGCCCAACAAATCAGGAAGAAATCAATCCATTCAAACTTTAACGTAATTCAGAACACAAGATTTGAAGGTTGTTGTACAGTATTCTAACATCAATGTATGAATATTTTTCAAAATTAATTCCTGCAGTAGCCATATCTGGAATAATAATCAATTGCCAAATCTTGTATCTCTAAATGACAAATAGAATGTGTTTTTATAGATCAACATAGTTCCACCAATTGACTTGGCTCATGCTTCTAATTCTTATACACATAGGCTGGACAATCTGTTCTTCAGTTTCAATCCTTGAAATCCCAAGCCAACACAGTCATAGACCTCAAATATTTAATCAACCTTAGATTCAACAGAATGTAAGAACAAATCTGAACATCAATTACTCAATCTCGAATAAAGTAACACATGCCTAATGAAGAAATTTACGGATCAAATGCAAGTTAACCACAGGAAATCTATAACCATTCTAGTCACAGATTATTGCATATACCACATAATCCACGCCGTGGACTTAAACCAATCAAAGCATTTCAAACCAAACTCTCAACATTAATCAGCAAATAGAGGCATTCAACAGACAAAACAGAGTTTATATCATTGAATCAAAAGGAGTACCTAGCTACAGCAGAAGCAAAAAGAAAAAGAGAATAAGTCTTCGACTTTGAGAAGAAATAACTAGAATTAAGAATGAGCTACAGGTTGATAATGCAGCAACAAGCAGTAGAAATTGAAACTAAACTGAACTTCAAACCTAGAAAAATTAGAATAAACCAGCAAATGACATGACTACAAGAGACTCTTTCACTTTTTTTTCTTGTGTTTTCTATTGTTTATGCCTTGAAAACCTTTTAATTTAAGATATGAGATCTAAACTTTAAAATGCAGAAAGAAAGAGAAGAGGGTAAGGGATTCTGAAGAAGAAAGGGTTGTATTTCGTGTGTGAGTGAGGGAATCTCTCTGAAAAAAATGCAGAATGAATGAATTTCCTGAAGAATATAGAAATCCCCCTCTAAGATGAGAGTGTGAGTGTGCCTTATATGCAGAAAAAATGAGGGAATATGCAGATATCTGTCAGCCCCGAAAAATAGGTTAAAAGACATCTTTTTAATAGATTTGGACATTTGTCCTTTTTAGATATTCTTTCCTTATTTTTCAGCCCCTTTTACTTCTGTATTTACTCCTTTCAGGCCCAATTTGGCCTAATTTCCTTGTCGTATTGCATTTTAGTCTCTACATACTCTCTTCTAGAACATTCATGCTGTTAATCAGGAAAGATTCCCTAAATTTCCTATTTCCTTTAACTCCCTCAAATCCATGCTAACACCCTTCTTTTAACCTTTTCTTTTACCCAAAATAACTGCCTTTTTTCTCTTAATAGCATTAACAAAAATTAACTAAGCTTAAATTAATAAAAAGCTAACAAACACAACTAATCATGAATTACCAGCTAATTAACATGTTAAATAAACAAATATACAATTTAAACACACAACAATGAACTATCCAAACTTTAGATTCAGTAAACAACTAATTAGAAGATTAAAATAATTTTACTAGTGATTAACGATTGACCTAAGTATGTTGTCAAACAAGAACTTAGAATTAAGTAATAATTAAACAAAGAATTCACTAATTCAGGGAATGAAAGAAGAAGCATAGGATTATCAATAGAGCACTACTGTTGGAAAGAAGGAAATTCTGAACGATGTCCGGCATCGCAACATGAGCACTGACTCACGCTTAAGGGCGCAGCCAATACTTCATGTAGCGATGACAAACATGAAACAAAAAGAAAAAGGATCAAAGCTACGGTGGATCTCCACAAAACAGGCCAGTCAATGGTGAGTTGATCGGCGACTGGTGAACGGGAATCAAGCTGGGCTTGACGTAGATCGACAACTCATGTCAAGAGCCATCCATTGGTGTAGATTCAAACATCAACAAGGCCAAAATCAAACAAGAAAATAAAAAGGGGGCGATTTTAGGTTTTGGGGTTCTAAGATCTACTAGTTAACAAGTTTAGGAAGGATTTTGGGGAAAATAACAATTTATTTGGATTGGTGGGAGGTTGGGGATTATCTGGTGAAAAGTTGGGATCGTTTGGTGGTGCGCCACCGCCGTAGGGCGATTTTCGGTGACGGCTTTGCAGAGAGTGAGAGAGATGAAGGAGATGGGGAAATGAAGACGTCTTTAGGGTTTGGGAAGGGGGGATGGGGGCTTTAGAACAGTTATAAGGGAATGGGTTGGTTAGCTCACAGCCGTTAGATCTAGGGTGATCAACGATGGGAATCAGCTCGGGATTAAACGGGGTCATTTTTGTTTAAAGGGGGAACCAGACTGGTTAATGGGTGAGACTTGGGCTTGTGCATTTGGGCTGGTGGGGGTATGAGAGGTGATGAGTGGTAATTGGGCTATTGAAATTGCCTTGGCACAATGCCAAAGCATGGTTGCCAACCTTTTCCTCTTTCCTTGTTTTAAATTCACAAATTGGCCATATATATATATATATGATTTGCATGTATTAATTATGCAACTAATATGCAATTAAATCCTAAAAATACAAATAAAAACTAAAATGCTATGAAATAAAGATTTAAATATTTTTATGACTTTTTTAAATGATTTTAAGATATTAAATAAGCACCATAAAGCAAATAAACAAATAAAGAGAAATTTTTAAGAAATTTATAAAAAAATCAAAAATAACTAAAAAATACTATTTTTGTGGATTTTGTAGGAGTATTTTTCGTAGGTCAAAAATTATGTGCTCACAGTTGTAATTGTAAATACTTAGATACTTCTCCGCGTGAGTGGTGATGTCTTCGTTGGGCCCGGGAATGACCACCTCCTTGCCCTCCCAGTTGCAATCCACCCGAATTATAGGGAGTGTGTCCTCGGTGACGGAGCATATGTACTTCCATATTCCCTCACCTCGATCCTGTTGATTGGAGGTCTTCTCGACTTTAAAGTCATTTTTCAATGAAGCAGCACCCGAGAATGAAGCTCTTCAAGGGAGTCTCTCGGACCACCTCGAGAATGGACACCTCGGAATCCGTGGCCGAGTTGGAAGTTGAAGGGGCGGTTTGCTGAGATACAAATTTGAAAGTTTTTGCCATCGGATTCTAGAAAATATGAAGGTTTGAAGAAAAATATGAAGATTTAAAGATGGGGATGAAAGTATGAAAGTCTGGTTTGAAGATTTAAAGAAGAAATATGAACATTTGAAGATGAAGATATGAAGATCTAAGAAGCAATGTAAGAAGATTTAAAGAGGTTAGAGTTAAGTGGAGAATTCGAGAGTAAATCAAAGAGCTCTAGAATCGGAAAGTGAAAAAGTGAAAAGGGTGTCGGAGCTTTTATAGAAGAAGGATAATCAATGCGTGACGTTTCGCATTTGAGGACAGTCAACCGACGGCTGACTCGTGTCCGACGTCAGAACAAAGCGACTGATGAGACGTTTCGCTGACCCGTCAACTCGGTTGTAACATACGAAGGAAGGAACCGAAATTAATTTATTGCTTCCTGTCGCTTCGATAAATCTACTAGATCTGTAGTTGTTACAAGAAATTACGTCGGATGAACTTTCTTTATACCATCATTTATATTTTGATCCCCTTAATATTTTTTTGGTAAAATAGCTTGCTGCCAAAATTTTGAAAGTCGTCAGAATTTTGAAGCACATTATTAGAATTTTTCCATATGAAAAATTTCTGACGTTTGCCATGCTTTGTGGCAAATCCTGATGATGCTCACCATATGAAAATTTCTGACGATTTTCATATTTTTGCAAATCCTAGTGATCATCAAATGATAATTATTTTCTTGATTGCGAGATTTTGTGGCAAATCTTGGTGATCACCATATGAAAAATTCTGGAAATTGCCATGTTTTTGTGGCAAATTCTGATGATTATCGTATCGAAAATTCTGAAAATTACCAGGAACCCTTCCTAAAATTTTAGCGGAGGTAATTTTCCTAATACTTTTCTTACCGGGCCAAAAAATTAATAGTGGCATCGAATTATCCTATTCTGCCATTTTTCCATTTTGTTACGATGCATATACCTAGCAAGCTAAACTTGCAACAAAAGAATAAAAATTTGATAGGCGCTTGTTTAAGTTTTTTGAATTAGTTCAGTTTTTTGTTGTTGCAAGAACTGTGCTTTCGAAGTTATAGATTTAGGATCTGTTTCATAACTTTTTATTTTTCCAAAAAAGCTTCTTACACAAAGACTACAATCTCTTGAATCTAACGACCCCTAAGAATATATTATATGGTTTGAGAATTTATATAGATGAATAAAATTGAAAAAAAAAAAAAAAAAGAAGAAGAAGAAGAAGAGAGAAGATATAAAATGACATCCTTAAAATTGGATTGTGAAAGCCGAATATAGTATGTCGCGGAAAGTCCAAAGTGCAGTCAATTTAACTTGGTGTCGCTAAAATTAGACCAACATGCAAGGTGTCATATATATATATACGCACACGTACATACTAGTCTTAGGATACGCGCGTTGTGTGTATCCCATCTCAAAGAATAATATTTTAATAAAAAATATATTTGCATTATAAAATAAAAAATTTTAAAAGTATAATTTCCTATAAAAACGATAAAATTGTATACTTTGTAAAAAATTTACGCTTTATAGCAAAGAATTCGATTGACGTTCTTCCTCGATGGTATAACTTGATGGTTAAAAGAAAAATAAACTTTTGAGTAAAAGAAAAGTATCAATCCATTATCTATTTATCTACTATTGTTTTTTCAATATCTAAAGGAATTTGAAGTTTCTCCCTCGATTTTCAAAAATAAAGCTTTGCGGATCTGGCTGAAAGTGATTAATGAATAGTGTCATATGAAAGGGAAATGGGAAATAGAGCGATAAAATTGTTCTTATGTGAGTAAATAGAATGACAAAAGGCTGATATAGAAAACCAAAATTATACAGAAACAATTTGTGCTGTAATTCTAGTTACGACATAAGAGTTATAAGAAAATAATAAATGCTTCAAGGACATGGGCGAGAATGCTACCCATTTAAACTTCACAAATTAGTGTGATAGCTATGTTACGTAGTTTAAATAAATAAATGATTCTTATAAGGTTTGTTAATTAGTTCAAATAAGAAAAGATTTAACATGTAAAATTTTAGTTGATTTTAAAGGCCTAAATATTAGGAAAAAATAATTAAATGATAATTTTTTTCAATTTAAAAATAATTTTAAAAGGTAAAAAAGACGAATAATATTTTACTAAGGATTTTCGTGCTTTTAATATAATATATGAATAGATATAGATTATTAAGAAGTATAACCGAATTTTTAATTCCAATAGAAAACTCAACCTCATTCCCCAGATTATATTAAGACAGATTTGTATTATAAATCTTCTTTGTGAAAAAAATATCAAGATTTTAAGAACCACCAATTACTGCATAAAGAATTAGTATTTATGGAAGGATTGCATATAGGTGTTTGTAACACGCAACGGAAGATAATAACAATTTTAGGCAGATTTTTTCGTGTTTAAAATTTATTTACTTGTTAAAGATCGGATCTAAGATATACCCGGTGAAGAGGGTCTCATTTCAAAAATTTCTTTGATAGTGCGGAGACTCTATGCGTATCCACACTAATGTTGTGGCCCACCGCGGGCCTAGGCCTAATGGGCCTGGCGGTCCCCGGCCTGGCGGTCCCGGGCCTGACGAGCCTGGGCCTGGCGGTCCCGGGC
>MCJB01048810.1:1731-44770 GCA_002018475.1 Nicotiana obtusifolia
TTGGGTGGGGGGGAGGTTGTAAAACACAACTTAAGTGATTACCCAAAGTAGTTAAGAACCTCAACTATCTGATCTGTTAAATCATCCACAGATGGTAGAGGATTCTCTGAACAAATTGCTGCAGCTCCCAACTGCAAGAACTCTTGTGGAATTCCGAGAAGAGAACTATGTAAGTAATGGGATTCAGATGAGTCGGCTCAAAGAGAGTTTGACAACAAATAGAAGAAAACCTAATGACTTGATGAAGCAAAATAAGCTTGCCAGTTCACAGACCTCATGCCCAGGAGGACTAATGTGGTAAATGCAAAAATTGTGGAGCAGCAGAGAAGCTGCTTCCGGACAGAAGAACAGTCCTTGGAAACATGACATATCTGCAAGAACGAATGAGAAAATATAGTCTTGACAATATAAGGTAACATATAACAAAAGAATATTGGGACTGAAACATAGTTGTTGTTGTAGTTGTTGTATATAACATAAAAATATATAGGCGACAACAAGTACATGAATAGAAAATCCTAAAAAAAGGGAAATATGAAACTAGAAGATACAAACTTAACACTTACGATTCAGAGCTAGATCCGGATAAGTGATCAGTGCTGGCTTCTCTTGGTCTCCATAAACTATAACGGACAGAGAACCACAGTCAGTCCTTATGATATGCTCCTGAAAAAAGGTCATTTGCTGTTAATTGATCAGACATAGAAGCTCCATTATGTAAAAGATATCTCATCCCTCAAATTTATCATTAATGGAAAACGTACTAACCAGTATAACCAGTGAAACAGAATGACTGTTTAAGTAAAATCTTAATGCAGATAGTCAACTAACAACCATTATATAGACAGAGAAGTACTCCATTTCCAACAAATGAAATGCCAAACATGGAAACCTTCCAAATTATTAGATACGGGGTGTAAGAAAATCAAAGCCCAGGCTGGAGAGGATGGAAGAAGATACCAGTGGGCTTGACAGTGCTTTGTTATTGAGCAGAGCCCCAACGAGGAAGGTATTAATGGGTTATCATTATTAGGTCAATAATGCTAATCCCTCTTCTTGTGTCACTCCAAGAGTGGGAAGAAGTGCTTTCCCAACCTGTTGTTTCTAGAGACTGCTTCCTCTCTCTCTTGGAAATTGGTCCAGCCTCAAATGCAACATGAAGCTCAACCCGGAGAAGTGCGCCTTCGGAGTTGGTTCCGGTAAGTTTTTGGGGTTTCTGTTCTCTGAAAAAGGAATCAAAGTAAACTCCAATAAAATCAAAGCCATCGAGGATATCCCGGACCAGTTAACAAGTTGAAGGAAGTATAGAGGTTGACCGGTATACTAGTGGCTCTAAGTAGGTTTATCTCGAGGTCTTCGGAGAAATGCCATCACTTCTTTTCACTTTTGAAAAAGAAGAACGATTACGTGTGGACTCCAAAATTCCAGCAAGCACTGAAAGATCCAAAAAGGTATCTGTCTAGCCCTCCACTGCTGTCAAAACCGATAGAAGGTGAGCAATTGTTAATCTATATAGCGGTCTCGGAGGAAGCGGCTACCGCTGTTCTGGTCCGGGAGGAAGAAGGTAAGCAATTTCCTATTTATTATGTTAGTAAAGTTCTATCGAGAGCGGAGACATGTTATCGGCACCTTGAATAATTGGCCCTAGCTCTTGTAGTCGCCTCTCGAAAGCTTAGGACCTATTTTCAATGTCTATCCTATATTCAATGTCATCTTACACTCAATAGAATACCAAAAATAATGTCAACGTCTCATTCACCTATTATACCTCCTAGAGAGGATGACGAATGTTTACCCCTACTACTCCATATTGGCTTAACAATCCGAATTAAGATGTCATTTCTCAAGTGTTGGATGAGTTAAACAACTTTAAGAAAACAAATGAGAATAAAGTACAATTCAAGATCCAACATTTTTTCCACTCCAGTTGAAAACTAAAGACCAGAGTAAATGAAAGAAAAAATAGATAAATTCAGGACTAAATTTCTCTTAACCCCCAAATACAGCCCTGCCCCTCCCAGAAAAAGAAAAGGGGGGTTGGGGGGGGGGGGGGGAATTAAGGACTACTGTGCTTTTGGGCCTTCAAAGAAATGAATGCCACCATTAAACAAGGATTTTTTAAAAAAAAAAAAAAGGAAAGAAAAACATCTAAGAAGTTTTGTGTTTATTGGCCTTATAAGAAATGAATGACAGGGCTTAAACAAGTAAAATCAAGATTAAGGAAAAGAAAATTGCGCGTAGATTTTTATCTAAATGAAGTAAAAGGGAAAAAGGGAACCTTTCCGCCAAGATAGATGGTCTCAACATCGACGGAAACGGAATCGCTGCTTGAATCTGACATATGGCCTGCCTTTTGGTTATCAATACAGCTAACCAAAAAGCCAAGAAGCCTCTCCCTAGCTCTCTCTCTCTAAATGTTTCTCTTTCAATACATACCAAAGAAGAAGAAGAAGAAGAAGAAGAAGAAGAAGAGAGGCCCTTGAGCTTTAATGGCTTCTCTCTCTCTGTTTTTCTTTTCCCAAATGTTTTCTAATTTCTAATTTCGGTTCCTTCCTTCTCGCTCCACATTTATCCCAACGGTTCTTTTTTATGTCTGATTTTTTTTTCTTTTTTATGCGGGTAACTTAACTAACCTTCACCGACGACTCCCCTAAGGCTTTAATAATTGGATCAAACATAAAATACTCATTTATATCTTGAATTATTTTTATTTAACTCAACTATTGCAAATTCTTGTTGGCAGTTGTCATGCTTACTTTATTGAGCTGGAGCCGAACGACAACAAGGCGTTCTTTTGAAAGACAAAATTGGCCTATCTTTCTAAGTGAGAGTCTATTTGTTGGGAAAATATAATTGAAAAGCAATCGTGTGCTACAATCGTCAGGTCATAGACAATTTAGAACCTTTCCCCTTAAAATTACTTAATTTTGGATAGAACTACCGGTTAGGTAAAGAAAGAAAGTGTCCATGTGTTTTAACTAATTACGATTGTCTTCCAATTCCAATTAGCTCCTACATGCAAGCATTCAACGACGTCCAGGTGCGTCTTTCTTTGCTTTTTGTTTGTTTGTTCTATGTTGTTGGGCATACTTGTATATGTTTTGTATTGGATATGTCCAACTTAACTTGATTATTGTATTTTACACTCATTTTGGGTGTTAATGAATAATACAGGTACTTTGAAGATGGAATTTGAAAACAAAATGAATATTTTGAAGTGTATGATTGGCTGATGTTTAGGAATAATACATCATTTCCTCTTTGAAATTGTTACGCTTTTTCAGTTACACATTTAAATTTTGCAGAGGTCCTATGACCAGAGGCAGATCTAGCATTTGAAGGTGGTGGTGTCATAATTTCCTGTAATGTACACTTTGTAATAACCAATATAGATGTTTACCCGTAAAACGGTACAGTTGAGTTTATACGTGGTTTCTAGATAAGTGAATTAATTTGATCCTGAAATAAATAAATAAATAATTGAAGAGTTACGCAATACTTAGCCATAAGATATACACAAAACAGTAGAAGCAACAATTTCGGGAACAAGATTTCAGAGCACAACAATAAAATAATCGAGAAATCAGAAGATAAGATTGGATTGAGCTTTGTATAAAATATAGTGTTACAATGACAACTGAGATCACTATTTATAGCTATGAAGAAAGTCCTAGGGTCGTGCCCTTCTTTAATGTCAATTATGAGGGGCATTTATGAAGATGTAACGGTGAACATAAATGCTAAATTCCTTATAATGGATAACTGCTCTTAATGCTATGAATATTCTCTATTGAATGCTATCGGGAGAAGAACATTTATTACATCTTTATGAGCATTATTCTTCCTAGTGACAAACGAAACATTTGTCTTCAGTCATCTCCCTGTCTTGTGCTCCACGTATCCCTTTCTCGGACGGCCACGTGTCATAACATATTTTACCCAATACAGATAGTCTCTCTGCTTTCCGGTGACATAACTTTGTGTTATCGGGAAGTTGGTAGAAACACTTTTTTTAGCGGGAATTACTATAGTTCCCTCTAAAGGCTTCTGACGGTTGATTAGACGCATGTCTCTCCGCATTTAATACCCCGAACATGCGTCTTCCTATGATTCAGCACATCTTTTGCCGTATCGAGGTAATCCTAGCCATGAATTTATCCACCCTTATACTTCATAACTTTTCGAACTTCCTTCATCTAACTTGCATATTGTTTCTTCATCTTTTTTCTAGTTCTCTTCAAACGAAAGACCCGTTCTTTCCTACAATGACTTCTTCTTCGAAACGTTCCGTTTCCTCAAAAAGCAAAAACAACGACGAGGACTTTGCTCCTCTAATAGTGGGCTCCATCATCCCTAAAAATCGTATTACCACAAAAGACTTCAAAGAGAAATTTCCTACTACTAATTCTTATACATGGATCGTTAGCAGGTATCCTTCTTCCATACGTCCTTCGAGCATTCCTGCTGCGAACGAAGACTGTTGCTGCCATGACTTAGAAATTACCGCTCCTGATCTATCAGAGCAAGTCACCCTTTCCAAGGAGGGTTTTACATATATTTACACGTATCCCTTTACTTTGAGTGCATTTTCTTTGAGCGGAGAGCTTGACTTCGTGATTGCGGAGTTTTGCCTCCGTTACCAGGTGTGTTTGGCACAAGTAAGTCCTTCTGTGTGGAGGACGAATGCTTGTCTTTAGCGTTTGTGCCAGGAAACTGGAGAGGAGCTATCCTTAACTCACATGATGAATCTTTATTCTCCCAAAATCTTCTGCATGGGAATGATAAACCTCTATAAGCGTGGCCACCATGCTTTATTGTCTAGCATGGATGCTGACAACGACCGTGGGTGGATGGAACGGTTCGTTGCAATTGCCACCGACGATATTATCCTGGCAATGGCTTCATCTTTTCCGGCCGCTTGGAACCGCACTCGTAAGCTTTTTGTTTAGTATTTACTTTTACTAAAAGATTTTTAATGGCCGTATTGATCCTTCGTTTGTTTCAGTAACTCGATGGGTCCCACTCGGTGATTGAAGGTTTGGACAAGTAGGTACAAAAAATCTTGGACGTTATGACGCCCGAGACTCGCTTGTGGAAAGAACCGGCCGCTAAATACGAGTGGAAGGCCAAGAATCATGGTAATTCAAACTCATCTTGTTTCAATTTTTCGTGTAAAGAACTTGTCATCTCTTCTAACCCGTCTATGAAATTAGGTCTACCCCCGGGCTCTATTAATGTTCCTGAGGAGGATGTCTTGGCTGACCCTGCTGATGCAGCGAGGCTGCTTCAGGAGGCGCTTACTCGAACAGGTGGCTCCGGGCCTGCTTCGAGACCAAATGCTTCATTTCAGAGTCCCCGGCTAGAAGACAAACAACCAAAGAGAAGACGCTCCTCTTCATCCATTCTTCTACCAGCAATTGCTATACCACCTCCGCTAGCCGCTTCTGACCACGAAGAAAATGTTCCTCTTCCACGGTCCCGCAGTTCATGGGAATTTAGGACAAAATTATGTTTCCCCTTCTGAAGATCCACAAAGGAGGAGGAACATTATTCTTTTGGTCTCTGCCGGATGCAACTTGCTATTGCGGCCGGTGGAGCTTGTTAATTATCTGAAGCCTTTGGCTTAAGAGAAAGACTGGGAAAAGATTCAAGCACTCTCGGGAGAGTGTTTGTTGAACAATGCTATGCATAACGCGCAGCAGTACGTTCCTTTCTTCCTTTATTACTTCTTCTATTTTGGATGTGAACATCTCCTGAATTTTACCCTTATTACTTTGTAGGCCAACTTGCTTGCTTTCGAGGGCCTTCAGAGGTTGATACGTGAAAAAGAAGAGATTATCTCGGCACGGGATAAGCTTTTGGCAGAGCAAGAGCAACATGTCGCTCGCCTTTCGGAACTGGAAGCCAAAGCCGCTGAGGCTGTTGTACTGGAAGCTCATTTGCGGCAGAGTGAACAGGAAGTAGTAACCCTTAGCCAAGAGGCCCTCTGAAGGTTAGATTTGACAAAGCCAAGGTCAAATGGGTTGAAGTCCATAACGTCGTTCTTGCTGCAACCGAACGTGAGGCTGCCTCCGCTGAAAAAATTGATTAACTTAGAGGCAGCCTTGAACTCCAATATTGAAGAGCTTGCTGCAGTGGGAGCGAAACACGCCCAGTTGGAAGAGAAGTACAGGAAACTATCGAGCATAATATTCTTTTTAGTTCAGCTGTCCGCGACCTTGATGTCAGCCTCAAATCTGCTAGATCCGCATGGGAAAATCATTCTGCCGAGGTAACCCAACTCAAAGAAGAACTCAAGCGCCAAGCGGCTTCCCTCGTTGTTGAAAAAACTTATGCCATGTACAGCATGAGGGGTAAAACCTTGGAAGAGGCCAAAGCTGGTGTCATTGATTTTGATGCCGAAATTGCTAAGGTCCGCTAACTTGAGTTAGCTGCTAAAAGTGGACTCCCATCGAGGTCTGATGCACCTGGTCCTTCTGGTTCCAGTTTTGAGTTTTCGGGAACTGAAGAAGAATTGGAGGATGATGATGCAGAAGGTCAAACTGGTGAAAATGTTGAGCCATCGGTGGATCCATCTACTTCTTCCAGGGGCACGGACACTTCTCTTCCTCCTGGTTCCGGAGACAATGCTGTTTAGCTTTTCTTTTCTTTTTCTAACTCTCGTATCTATGCCATTTTGTCATGTTTTTGTAAATTAAAACATCTTTTGCTTAAGTATTGTTTGAGTCTTCTCATCGTTAGAATATTCATGCAAGCTTTAATCTTTGCATTTTCTTTAAGAATTTTGCGCAGACTTTTTTGAGTCTTATTATGTGAAATTTTTAGGTGTATTCTCCCCGAAAGCATTTTTAGCTCCAGGTATCAGTCCTTTT
The DNA here is from genome assembly GCA_002018475.1 of Nicotiana obtusifolia. Classification (NCBI taxonomy): domain Eukaryota; kingdom Viridiplantae; phylum Streptophyta; class Magnoliopsida; order Solanales; family Solanaceae; genus Nicotiana; species Nicotiana obtusifolia. The sequence goes on from MCJB01048810.1 coordinate 8,604, forward strand.
TCGTGAGGGCTTTGATAAATATTTGCGCAAGTTTACTTTTTACGTCCTTTTCGTGTGCGGCTTCGGGTGTATTTTTCTTCGATGGCATTTTTTATTCCGGGCATAAATTCTTCCGGAACCAATCTTTTACCGTGAGGGTTTTTATAAGAGAAGGCCCTTTTATGTTTACGGTGCTCTTGAAGAGGACGTCTCCTGTTCATTATAGCACTAGCATTTGAAGTACTTCTTTAACTTTCAAATGACAAAGTTAATTCATCATTCATATAAGAAACAAGATAAAAACAAAAGGATTTATATTTTATTCCTTCTATTTTCAAAAAATACATAAGCATTTTCTATGCTGAAAAGAAATCGCCATTACTTGTAGCTAACTTGTACAACTTGTTTCTAGGGACTATTCCCGCAGTACCCGATCCCGATGATGTAATTATATTTCTAATTTTTTTTCCTGGTCGACGTGGCAGTCATTGTTCTCCGTATCCTCATATCATTCCCCCTAGTGTTCGAATGCAAAGAATGCGAATTGGAACACTGGAAGTCTTGTATCTTCGAAGATTCCACTAATGCATTGCTAGATAATCCTTAACTTGGTAACAAACTTTACTTCCCTTAGGAATTTATGCTATCACTAACAACCCTCTAGTGGTTTGTGCTCGAGGAATTATCTAACAACCCTTTAGGATCCCTCTAGTTAGAATCAGATCTCATCGGTCTTGGGAACCCTGCTTCTTTGATGTTTCTCATGGCCGATACCAATTCCACTATACTAACTTTGAAGTTTTTGATAACTTAGGGTAGGAAGGATCTTGTGATCCTGCCACTTCTTTATCTTGCAGTGATTGATTATTCCAACCGCGATCAATCCTCCTGTCGATCGTGAACTTTCCCGTTGTCCGGAAACCTCTGCTGCAATCTTCGGTTCGTTCGTAAGGCAAAAATCGGCCCCTCGAAGTCCGTTTGTCCGCGTCATAATCATCCTTTGATTTTTCCTTATTCTTTTCCCGTCCTTTGGTCAACGATGGAAAACCAACCTGATCATTTTCGATCCTTATTTTTTATCATACCGATTGTGGACGTCCGACCACGTCGTTGCTTGAAACTCGAGTAGGCTCTCTTTCAATTTCCGAGAAGCGTCTGAACTCCTCGGATTCAATCCTTTGGTGAACGCCTCAGCTACCCATATATCCGGGAGCAACATTCTCTGCTTCTGGAATTGGGTAACAAACTCTCGTAGCAGCTCGTACTCTCCTTGTGCTATCCTGAATATGTCGGCCGTTCAGGCCTATACTTTTCTTGCCCCGGGATGAGCCTTAATGAAAGAATCCGCAAGCATTTAGAAGGAATCTATGGAATGCTCGAGTAACAACGAATACCACGTCAAGGCCCCCCTCGTGAGGGTTTCTCCAAATTTCTTCAGCAGCACAGATTCAATTTTGTGAGGAGCTAAATCATTCCCTTTTATCGCTATTGTGTAGGTGGTAATATGCTCCTGGAGTTTGAAGTTCCATCATACTTTGGCATTTCAGGCATTTTGAACTGCTTCGGGATTAACTCTAGTGCCGCACTTGGCTTGTACGACAATTGAGTATATTTCTTCGAGTTCGGGCCTTTCAGCACTAGTGGCGCCAGAGATCTGGTCCATGCGGCCGTTTACTTCCCTCATGAACCGTAAAAGTTCATTCTTGAAAGAATCGTTCTCGTTGTTGACACCAGATATGTTCCCTTCTGCCCCCATCGGACCCAATTTCACTCTTGGGAGTGTTGTTGTCCATCCTCCGCGTTGTTTGATTCTTGGGAATCCCGGGAGGGATCGGATCTCGTCTGTTTGCATTATTTGAAGCTCCTGATACGCTTGCTTCAACTCCGTCATAACTTTATCTTGTCGCGTGAGGTGGTCTAAAATGATCGTTTGTTGCTCTTGCAAGACTCTTACCGCGTCGACGACATGGTCATCATCAGCGTCATCGAGAGTGGTTCCTCGAACATGTCGAGGATACTACCTATCATACACTGGTGTAGCGTCACTCCCTTCGTTATGGGTATCGCTGATTGAGTCCTCAGAGTGAGGCTGATCCTCTCAAATTCTGGGGTTGTGCATGTTATTAACAGTGTTATCTGCCATTTCTTATGATTTTTTATAAGACAAAAACGATCAAAACACGTTACTAAAAAAAGCAAGGATCAATTTAATTATACGGCTATCTAGTCCCCACGGTGGGCGCCAAACTGTTTACCCATAAAACGGTAGAGTTGAATTTATACGTGATTTCTAGATAAGTGAATTAATTTGATCCTGAAATAAATAAATAATTGAAGAGTTACACAATACTTAGCCTTAAGATATACACGAAACAGTGGAAGCAACAATTTCGGGAACAAGGTTTCCGGGCACAACAACAAAAGATTCGAGAAATCAGAAGATAAGATTGGATTGAGCTTTGTATAAAATATAGTGTTACAATGACAACTGAGCTCACTATTTATAGCTATAAAGAAAGTCCTAAGGTCGTGCCCTTCTTTAATGTCAATTATGAGAGGCATCTATGAAAATGTAACGGTTAACATAAATACCAAATTCCTTGTAATGGATAACTACTCTCAATGCTATGAATATTCTCTATTGAATGCTACCAGAAGAAGAGCATATATCACATTTTTATGAGCATTATTCTTCCTGGTGACAAACGAAATAGTTGTCTTCAGTCATCTCCCTGTCTTGGGCTCCACGTATTCCTTTCTCAGATGGCCACGTGTCATAACATATTTTACCCAATACAATAGAATTTGTTCGAAATGTTTGTTAGATTCATTTTGTTTAGTTTGTTGGGGCAGTTCAATAGGCATTTATATTTGCAAATATAAAAATTACATCTCTTTTTCAGACTTTACTTGTGAGATTTCATTGGGTATACTATTTTTTTGTATGAAAATTACATCTAAGCAAATCTAATAAGCATTTTAAAGAAGGAATAATACATTTATTATTAAAAATACAAGTAAAATTAATATTTTCACTAGGAAAATACATCTTTTTTTGTATGCTAAAAATAAATGTGCACAAATAAAATAACATCTTCATAAGGAAATTCCATCAATCAGAATAAGAAAAAATAAAAAAAAATATTTTCAATAGATAAATTATACCCCATAGGTAAATGCAGAATTAGATAAACTACAAGATCCCAAAAATTAAAATTATAAATCTCATATTTCTAGGCAATGCTTGAAATATTCATCATAATTTAATAATAAAAAGATTTAAATTGTATATAAGAACCATAGAATAGCACAAATTTTTATGTTATAATAGAAAAAAGAAATTACAAAATTAAATTTTATCTCAATCCAAAATTCTGATCAAGACCTAAGTTTTTTGATTTTGAAGGAAAAAAACTAAAAGATTTGTGATTAAGAGTTATATTATGAAATTTTAAAATTTTAGAGGATCTTTTTTGTGTGTTCTTGCTAAAGATCACAGATAAAATAATAGAATAGTGAAAAAAATATAAATAATAATAAACAACAAATAGAAATTTAGAGGTAGCCAAAAAGAAAAATAATTGGGATAAAGGAAATAAAAAGCACAAAAAGGAAAGTCAAATAAGGTACAAGATAAATTCGAACTTGAATTTTACACACCAGAAAAACTTTCAAAAAGGTCTACCAGTCATGGCATTTTTATCTAGTTTCCGATTAGGAATGGCAGGATCAAATATTTGACCTAGTTTAAAAAAAAATTCACATAAATATATGATAATTTTACCAACTTAGCGAGTGGCATACCACCCCTCCTAAAGGATGGATCCCACTGCCTATGACCCCTCTTATAATTGTTCAAAGTATTATCTCATTAGGGACATACAATTAAAGATACATGATATGCAAAGAATAAATTTGATTGACAGATCCCAAATTAAATTAAGACAAAATCGAATACAATAAGAATGATATTAAAGATTATATGGGCGTGGATGAGATTAAGTGTTAGTTGATGTTCATTACAAATGAAGTATCAATTGGAAAGAAGAGTTCGGCAGCCCACCGCAACCCTGAATAGAATTAGGCAAGTAACAACTGAATTAACAGACGGATTGAGGCAAAGAAGATCAGCAACGATGGGCAGCGCGACGCTGCCATTTCACGGCACCTCTTAGACCGTGAAACCGGGGTTGGCCATCGAGATAGGCAGTGGGACGCAACGGCAGCGGGTCCGAGGCTATTTGGGTTTGAGCTAGGTTGTTTTGTCTAGGTGTTTTTTTATACCTATAAATAGTCATTAAACATAATTTTTATGCTACTTTTGATCGAGGAAGAGCGAGGAGCCATCGTAGATGCCAGAGCTCAATGGGTTTTATCTTTTTTCCACCAAACTTAATAATTTTTGTGTTTTTTTGGATGATTTGTTATTTGGCTATCATGTCTATGTGAAGCTAAACTTCACATTCTAGGATATTGGTTCTCTCATGACTATTATTATTCGAATATTGATTTTGATTTTTTAATTTATCATATTAATTTATTTATTCAATTTTGCAAATTATGATTGCTTGATCACCAATTAAATACTATCTACGAATCTATAATTAAACTCCGAAGGTCTAGATTGTACATAGAATTGAGTAGAGCAAGTTCTTGAACCTGGACATCGGGAAATAGATCCACAGTTAGGATAGACATATACCTAATTGTCTTGCTTGGTTATTATACAGGAATTATGAATGCATTCTTATTGATTCTAACTCCATAAACATATAGACGTCAGGTTATATTAAATAGGCGAGTACGAACTCAATAGATTCTTATGAGCAATATTAATCATGTCAACCAATAAACTAGATAAATTAATTAGCCAATTCAAGTGAAGAATACAATAGAATTGTTAGATAGCCCTTAACCCTATATTGATAACATAAAAATCTGCTCTTCTTTTGTTCAAAGTTTACTGTTTTTTTTTAATTAGTTTAAAGTCAAACACTTATAAATTTAATTCTTATTTATATAATTAGAATAGTCTTTTTTAGTCAATAGCTAATAACAAGTCCTCGTGGGAATGATATTTTACTTATCACTTTATTACTTGTCGATCACGTATAATTGCATGTGCATTTGGTCCCAACAAGTTTTTAGTGTTGTTGCCGCAGACTTAGAATTAGCTATTTTTCTAAATTAGACATTTAAATTTTATCTACTCAAGAGTTTTTTAAAATTTTAGTTAGTTAGTATTTTGTAGCTTAGCTGAATATGGCATCTTGAAATAAAAATTGTTTGGATGATAGTTATTCTTATTATGATGATCCTTATCTATATTGTGGAGGACCCACTGGTGGAAAAATTATCAAAATATTTATAGGAGAGAGTTGTGCGCACAATCTCATCCCTATGATTGAAATATTTACAATGTGTATGGTAATCAAGGTGTCCACTGAAATTATTGTCCTAATTCTTTTATCCATCCATGAGCCCTTATTATGATGATTCTAATAATGTTTGTGAGCTTGATGGGAGCAACAAATTGAGGCTATAGAACGTGATGCTCACATAATGGATACAGTCGGTCAAGTAGCAGAGCAACATGATGAACTCCAAAATGCTATAAAAAATGAGTGAAGCAATCACGAGAATGAAGGTCAAGGAGGACGAATTGATTGAAGAGAGCGAGTTCCATCACGAGAAATTTTTTTTGAAGAAATAGAGGTTTTGAGCCAAACATGACTAATGGTACAGGCTCAAAAATTTTAAATACATGAGGCTCAACATTAAAATGTTATAGATGGGATGACATACTTAATAGAAGGAAGATGTGATCTTGGACAAGAGATCAATAATATTTAGCAGTACTATTCAATGACTTCGAGGATAATTTGAATGTAAAGGTTATTACGTCTAACGGTCAAAAAATTAGCTATGAGTTGTGTGAAGCTTAAAAAGAGCTTATAAGATAAATTGAGGAACTAAAAGTGGAGAGTCACTCATTTGACCATATTTCTGTTAATGATGTTAGTGCGGAGAAAAATACAATAGAGTCATGCGAAAAAACATAGAGTATTATATTTGAAGACTCTTATGTGTGTGCATATAAAAGTGTAAATAGCAAGGAAATACTAGAGTTTGGACGCATTGATCCACATTCAATATTATATTTGAATGATGTCATAGAAATGGGCCAATCTAGCCTTTGAAGAAGTCAACGAACAAGGAATAGGGTGCTTATTTTGAATTTGAAGTCCTAGAGAGACACAATTACGTACCTCATCTAAAGGAGGGGGATATTATATTAGTTAGTTGCCCGGTAAATTTGTACATCCATCATTAGAGCATAGCTGAAAGCTTGAAGCTAAATTTCGAGTTCAATTTATAAGTTCGAGGTAGAGATAAAAAGCAGTTCGAATCATGCCGGGACTAAAAATCAGCGTTTATTGGGAGGCAACCCACCTTTACTACTTTTTTTATTTTTGTTTATTTACTTTTTTATTGTGTTATTTTTGTTTTATAGAGTATGAGTATAGGAAGCAAAACAAAGCGATAGAAAGTGTGCAAAAATGAGCTAGATAGTTGAAATCAAGTGTAGGATACCCGCACAAAGAACTATACTAGGAGAAGTCTGATCCCATGAGCTTTTAATACTTCGGTCTTTAGCCTTCCGTAGATCTTTCTTTACCATCTTAATTTTTATTTATGTACACTGAGGATCTATACTCTTTTGGTGCTTTCTTCGACTAGTTAGTTAGTAGTAGGAATATTGTTAACTTCTTATTTTTTTAGTACAGTATTTTCGTAGTAGTTTTAGTATTTTTTTAATAGCTTTAGGTAATAATAATTCCCCTTGATTTTTCTTCGTCGCTCGGTTCTTTAGCAAGGGATGCAAATTGAACCATGTGACCTTTTTTTATATTTAGAGTAAATTAAGACTTAAGAAATAAAATGGAGGAAGAATGATGAGACTCTTACGCGCCTTTGATTTGTTTTATAGTACCATATTTAGGCTTTGACATGAGCGTTAACTTCCCTATATTTTGAAATTTTTGATGATGCTTTGATAAATTGGATAGCATGCTTTATGGTGCCTATGGTTCATGTTCTTGACTCTTATTTATTTTGCGCTTTATGCTTAATATTTCTTGGCTCCGTGAATACTTGCTTTGATTTGAGAGTTGAATGGAACCATCCTTAGTGAGTCATGTGCCCATATATCAGTGAGTCTTTTTGTAGTCCATGCTTTGCGTCTGAGTCTCGAACTTGCTCGTTATATGAGTTGAAGCGAAATCCTATGTTAGTGCTTGGTTTGAAAAATAATTTTAGGCTTTCTTTGATTTTTATTTTAAAAATTTTGTTTGCTTTCATAAATAAAATCATCCTTAGTCAATCATTTTGAGCCTATAGACCTTTTTGTTTGGCACCCGCATTATAGACTTATACCTTTTTATTCTTAAGTGAATTATTTTACCTTTTAAAGTACTTGAATTGTAAAAGTAAGTTCTAAAAAGAAGTAAGGAGAAAACTTGGGTAATGATTGAGCGGAACTAATAAATGAAAGAAATCTGCGCTTGTAGTTCAAAAAAATTTACCACTAGTCAGGAGTGCAAAATACAAGCAAAATATAGAATAAAGAGAGAAAGAATCTGCAAAGAAAAAAAGAAGAAAAAAAGATATCAAAAAGAATAAGTACATATTATCCTCGCTACTGAGTGAGTTAAGTAGTGCTTAAAGAAAGAGCGAATGTTTTCGAGGGTGATCTTGCTTGTGAGGTTTGAAGTTTGGTTGAAGAAACTTGTGCTTAAAGTTGACTAAATGATATGTTAAAATGCTTAGGAGGTTAGCCACTATTAACTAGATTTATCATATCTGCTCTTAGCCATATTATAATCTTAACAAAGTCCTAATTAATTTTAGACCAAGCAGGCCTATATTAATAGAGATTTAAATAATGGACAAGCCTATAGTACCTTTTGCATGCAAACTTCTTTGCGAGAGTGAGTGATTTCTTTCGTATGTGTGAATCCTTAAAGTACATTTAAGCATTTGACTTAAATGTGTGAATTGCTTTCTCTTTTTGATTTTATTGTGAGGGCGTACAATAGATAGGTAACATTATTTTATTTTTCAGTTGGGGTGATTGTTAAAGAAAAAGATGCATTGTGACATTGAATGAGTTTTTGAGGCTAGGTTGTTATGAGCGTATTGTCTAATTAGTATTTGAATATTTTAAAGTTTGACATAAGAAGTGAAAAGTGTGTAAAAAATGTATATGCTAAAATTTAATTGTTGCTATCAATCATAATAAAAGTATAGTGTGTTTTGATGGTAGAAGCTTAATTTAGTTTTGTTTAGTATAATTATTATTTGTTCGAGGAGGAATAAATGTTTATGTATGAAGTGGTGACGTTGGACATGTTTGTATACATATTGATAACACCTTAGATAATATGAAGTGAATTCTTAAATGGTTGGCTAATGACTTTGGGTATACAGTAAAAGACACATGCCATGCAAGAATGAAATGACAGATCCCAAACTACATGAAGACAATTCGAATACAAACAGAAAGGAGGAAATCTTAAGGATTACGTGGGCATGGATGACACTAAATGCTGGCTGATGTTCATTACAAATGAAGTATTAATTGGAAATAAGAGTTTGGCAGCCCTCCACTACCAAGAAAAAAGATAGACAAGGAACAATTGAATTAACAAGCAAATTGAGGCAAAGAATATCAGCAGAGATGGGTAGTGAGACTGCCATTTCATCAATCCTATTGTGTTCTAATTAACTTTCCTTTCATATAATTCACTTATGATTGCTAATTAATCGATAAATATTTTCATAGCCTTCTTCCGAAGTACTACTCGCCCATTCTCAATAGATCAACACATATATTCCTATGGAATCAATCTATCAAGAACGCAATAAAAATACGATATTTAATTAAGCATGGTGATTAAGTATATTCCTATCCTAACCACGAATCCGCCCCCCTTTAAAGGTTAAGAACATGCTTTCTTCAATTCTTCTCTAATCTAAACATAGTTTTCCCAAACATAGCATAGATAGTTGATAGAACCTAATTGCCGGCCAAACAATTAGGCAATTAAACATAGAATTGAAGAAATAACCATATAATCATGAATTATAATCAAGAAATCGTTAACTTCGAACAACAATGTTCATGGTTAATCACAACCCCAGAACAAGGGGTGATCCACTCATGATAAAAAGCAATCAAAATATAAAGTATTGAATAAACTATAAAAATACTAGACAGGATGAAGAACTGAGAATCGATGCTTCCGTGCGATGTTCCGTTATGTTTTTGCCTCCCAAATCACGTTCTCTCTCTTCCTCTTGGGTTTAGATGTGTTTATATAGGTGTTGGGAAGGGGTAGGGTCGAAAATAGCCAAATCCTAGACGAACTAGGCGAGTTCCCGCCATCGGCGCCCTGGGTGGCGCCAAGCGCCCACCAGGGCGCTGCATCCAGTAGCTTTCCAGAACACAATGTCTTCAGCGCCACAGGTGGCGTCAGGCACTGCCTGTGGCGCCCACTGCTCCTTCGCCCGTTTTTGTCTCGTTTCGACTTATTTCTTGCTCGTTTCTCCCCCACTTGCTCCCGACTCATTCCTACACATAAAAACACTTTAATTTAACATGAATCGTAACAATTAACAGCCCAATTTCATAAAACAAAAGCCAAATATAAGGCGATTTACTTAGGAATATATATCTTTTATATCAAACATCAACACCCCACACTTAGACTCTTGCTCGCCCTCGAGCAATGGGATTATTTACCAACTTCCCAACCACATACACTTTATATCATAACGAAGCATTCACCTTTTCAACCAAATCATACTTTTGAACATAATCAATACTGGTAAGTAAGCATGAATACACAATTAATCCATATTCTTCCCGTAAAGTCTATTCAAGCATAATACTTCAATATAATTCAACAACCCAAATTTCACCACCCAACCTCAAGAGCCGACTCGCAACCATCAAGCAATCTCAATACATACACTTACCTAACAAGATAATTTACAACATTACCAATCGTTCATGAAATCATGTGCCCTTACTACAATCCGAAGAGTGAACATAGATTAATAATATCACACAATTTGAACAAAATGCCCTCACTCTCACAAAGAACTCATATGCTTCCCGTAATAGTACCATAAGCTTGCCCGTAGTGTAGATCTCTACTAATTGAGTTAGTCAAATCTAAGATCAACTAGGACTTTTAAGGTTGTAATGTAGGCTAGGGGATGGGTAGGATATATTTAGTAATAGTGGCTGGTCCTCCTAAGCACTTAACACACTACATTCACAATTTGAGCACTTTTCTTTTTCAATCACTTCACTTATCTCATATATGCAGCCTTCCTTTTTCAATTAAGCACTTCTATCATTCCACTAACACAAATCAATAGGAGGTGTTTTTTATATATTTTTCACTAACATTTTTCTAACATTTTTCTTTCTTTCTTTCTTTCCTTTTTCTTTCTTTTTGTCTTTTTTTTTTCCACACTCCATACAATTACTCATCAGCTAGTGACTCTTAATTTCAACTTCAGTGCACCGACAAGTCCTTTCACAGTTCCACTCATAAGCAAGACAATCCCCAAAGTCTACCCTTACTTCTTTTAGCGACTAAGTGCCTTAGGAGGTAAAGGTTCAAATAAGGTTTAATTCAAGAACAAAATAAGGGGATGACTTGTAATGTAGGTACCAAAGAAAAAGGCCTATAGGCTCAAAGGGGCTAGCAACGGACAATGTTATTTCGATGTGACAAGCACATCCATAGTCAAACAAGAAAATACCTATATCATTTCTTAGATTAGTCCAACTTATAATTTCTCTTCAATTAACACACGGGGCAAGTTCTAGACTACACAGGATAGCACAGAGAATCAAAAACCTTACTCACACATTGCACATGACTCAATCACGACGATTCTGTTCAAATCTCAAGTCAAGCTAGCATACACAATTGAGAAAATTAAGCAATATTACACTATATGGTGTACAAGTCAACAACTGAGAAGAGGTGTCACAAATTAGGCGATTTTCTTCTTTCCTTAGGCTTACAATTCAACTAAACAGGAAAACAGATCATGTGTCATAGCCTATTGTGCTAGCATCAACTATGTCAATAAGTATCTCAACATAACTCAGTTTCTTTCTAGAATAGTCCTAAAAAAAAAATTAATTCGCCCGGTTCGAGCTACATCCTTGGCAAAGAACCGGTGCTTTAAGAAAAATCAAGGAATATTACCTAACTATCCTATAAATAAAACAAAATCTTTTTGTTGTTTTTAATCAAACTTTATCCCTCAAGAAAAAGATCCATCGTTGGGAAAAAATCTAAAATATTTTTATTTTTTTTACTTTTTTTGTTTTTTATTTTTTACTTTAAAAATTATAACAACAAAACTATTAAGAGAACCAAAATAATAATAATACTACACTAAAAGAAACAATTTAAAACTGACAAATTAAAAGTAGCAAAATACATAGTATAAAGTCACAAAACACACAATTTACACAAACATACAACACCAGCACAGGTAGTAGTTCGCCCACCCCACACTTAAATAATGCATAATCCTCAATGCATTCAAAATATGTAAAACAAAGTAGGGTGAGAAGAAACTCCCTGTCAATTCGTGCCGGTTTCCTCGGAATCCAATTCAAAAGGCACCATCGCCATTGGTCCGGTTACGCCATCGTCATCATCCCCCTCGGTATCCGAGCCCTGAATTGTGTTGGCGTCCTCTGATGGATGCACAGGGCTGCCAGGTGCAATCCCTAACATCTCCTTAGAAGCGCTGGATAGATCATCTCGCAGGTGCATGCGCTCCTCATCAGTGATGCCGGTTCTACTCATGAGCAAATTGAGAGCGTTATATATATACTTGTTGAAGTTCTCTTCACGCTCCAATCGAGCTGCTGGGGTGAGCTTGGCCGACATTTCCATGACGGCGGTGATATCCATTAGCCCTGCTGGTGCCTCCACAACCTCGTCGTGCCCAGGGTACTCGGGCACTCCCAAAAACTGCATATACTGCGTGAGAAGATTTCCGAAGAACAACCGCCGAATCTGCCGCCCGAATCTGGTGCAGGCCATTTCGTTGAGCATAATCTCAGCGATGTTGATAGGTCGGCCGGTCATAAGTGAGAAGATAAGACACACTCTGGCTCAAGTGCAGTCACTGCTGTGCTCGGCAGGCATCAGTCTGGCCTGCACAAAGTTCTGCCACACCTTGGAGTGTCGTTGAAATCTACCCTCACCATGGAGAGATGGATGTTTCCCTGCTTCCTCAGCCACTTTGCATTTGAATCGATCCCACACAAGGTGTGACATATCAGCTCATATGGAGGACTCTGAATGAGGCGCTGCAGTCTCCGTGGGTCGGCATTCTCAACCCCTAGATAGTCGCATAATGCTTCCCTACCCATTGGCACATCGGTCCCTCGAACATGGGAGGTAGAGCTTTGATGGTTCCAGTTGGCATAAAGTTCACGGACCAGACTCAGATTGGCTGGCCCCGGGCAGTCCAAAAATTTTCCCCATCCGTGAAACACGCAGTCTGGCGAGTACGTCTGGGAATCGCCTTTCTAAAGCAGTTGTGTTAATGCCCATCTCTAAAACATAGCGCCCTGTTGGCACAAAGTTCCGATACCACACAGCAGCAGCATCATTGACCAGCTCTAAGTGAGGACGAGGCCTGGATGGGACTCGCTGCGACCCCTCGTCCACCTGCTTTCCCTTGGACTGCCTCGAGGAGCTCTCTCCCTGTTTTCGCTTCTTTGGAACCAGCGAAGTAGCGGATCATTTTCCAATGCCTTTCCCTTTAGTGATGTCGTCACGGGCCATGGTGTCCTGCAACACGAGCAAATATGAAAGTGAGCAACGTGTAATACATATACAGTAAACACGCAAGTCATTAATGGACCCACACTTAAAAGCGAAGCATAAATACAAGTGTTGCAATGCAAAACTATGGGTACTCAAGACTTCCTCATGTGACAAAATGAATATTGATCATGGCAACATGAAGAGGCAATAAAGACAACTAAAGGTAAAAAAGCTCGGCACTTTCTATACTAATGATAGATTATACTACATGAAACTAACGTATATACTTATACAACATACATATACATAAGTATTAACATGTGCGTCATCCAAGTGCTAACCCCCGAATTGAGAACAAATCGCCCGAGATACCCCACACTTAGCCCAAACACCTACACAAGTGTCGTCGGCTACTCAGACTTCACCGGTGCATAAAAATTCTTATTCAGGCATTTATACAAACATAAGGTGGGCATGTAATGTGTTCTTAAAATTCAACAATGGTGAAGTATAGTGGCCCTCCCGATTTTTACGTAGTAGAGGAAATTCTAGTTTACTACTCCGATAACAATAAGAACCAAATAATTTTTCGCACAAACATACTACCATGAAAGTGTTAAGAGAAGAAGAAGATATGGGAAGTTTTTGGGGTTGGGAACATGAACACACATACTAATGGTAATACATTGAAAAACAAAACGAGAAGAGAAGAAGAAAAAGAAGAGACTGAACACATACCTGAAGATGGAGATGAATAAGAGTGAAAAATCTGAAAATTTTTAGTGAAGAAAATCGAAGAAGAACGCGCAGGTAGAGGAGGGGATTTTTGCTGTTTTATTTTGCTGTGTGTTAGAAATCGAGTGGGTTGGGGAATATAAATGGGTATTAATGTTAGTTAAAATGGGTATGTGGGTCGGGTTAAGTGGGTATGGGTTTTTAAAATACAAAATAAAATAAAAATATAAACTTACCTGACCCCCCCCCCAGCCGGCGCCTGGCGCCCTCCCTGGTGCTGGGGGTCTTGGACCTCACTACCTCTGGCGCCACAGGCAGCGCTGGGCACTGATGTCCGCGATTTTTTTTTTTTTTTTTTTGTAACTGTTATACAACTTATATGTCCTACAACTTTACATCTAATAATTTTATACCTATACATCAATTCTATTCCCCTATCTAGTCTAAAAGAATAAAACAAGAAGTTAAACTAAGAAAACAATAAAAATTGGGTTGCCTCCCAACAAGCGCCTGATTTAATGTCGCGGCACGACTAAGATTCGTTCTATTAATCTGGCTTGATTTCGAGCCTTCGAGCTTTCTCAACACATGGCCTGAGAAGGGTCAGAGTGATAGGCCCTTCTAACACTTCTACTTTTCTGAGCCCCTAGACATAATTGCAGGAAATATCCAGTACTTGCTTAATTTCTTCCATCATTCCATCTTTACTCCTTTCCACCTCCCCCATCAATACTCGTTCAATAGGAACTTCTGGGCTCATATGGGGTACTAATGACGTAGAATTACTCTCCACCACAGAGATCATTGATAGTTCTTCATAGTGAGTTGGCAACCTGAGTGCTTTATAAACATTGAATACCTCTTCTTGGTCACCTACTCTCATCGTCATTTTTCCTTCGCAAACATCAATAATTGCTCGTCTCGTGGCTAATAATGGACGCCCCAAAATAAATGGGACGTCCTGGTCAGGCTCGTAATCCAGGATGATAAAGTCAGCAGGAAACATGAACGAATCCACTTGGACCAGTACATCTTCAATCACTCCCTCTGGCTGAGCAAGGGAACGATCAGCTAACTGTAAGGTGACTGTTGTTGGGCGTGGATCACCCAACCCCAACTGTTTGAATACTGATAGCGGCATCAAGTTTATACTTGCTCCAAGATCACATAGAGCTCTTCCTACGGCATGTTTCCCAATAGAAATTTGGATGGTGAAGCTACCTGGATCTTTCAATTTCTGCGGTAGCTTACCTTGGATTCTAGAACTACACTCCTCATTGAGTGCCACAGTCTCAAACTCAGTCAACCACCTTTTATTGGCCAAAATATCCTTGATATACTTTGCATATTTAGGCACTTCTTGTAATATATCGACCAACGGAATGTTGATTTGCACCTGCTTCAAAATATCAAGGAACTTTTTATACGCCTCATTATCCCTTAGTTTTTGTAATCTTTGTGGAAATGGAGGTGGTGGCCTTGCAACCAGTTGTGGGGGTTGCTTAGCCCCTGCCTCTTCAGCCGGCTTCTCTGTTTCCTTGGTTTTCTCTGCTGTTGCCTCTATGGTGGTCGGCTTTTCATTAAAAGTCACCTGCTTCTTCTTTTTAGATTCTACCTCTTCCAGTTGTCTCCCGTTTCTCAATGATATAGCATTAAGGGCCACCCTCGGGTTTGCTTCAGTGTCACTGGGTAGAGCTCCAGCTGGTCTAGTATTTTGAGCCCCGGCCAGCTGTCCCAATTGGCGCTCCAGATTCCTCATTATTGTGGTGAGGGTTTGGTATTCTGTTCTGAACTGTTTATTGTCTTGCACCAGCTGCTTCAACAATTCATTTGTATTATCTTCTGCCTGTTGAGGTTGCCTTTGTGGTTGATTATAATTCCCTTGCGGTCTAACAAGATTCTGATTCTGTTGATATCCACCCCATGAAAAGTTGGGATGATTCATCCAATTCGGATTGTAGGTGTTCCCATATTGTGTATTTTGATTCAATGGCTCCCTGTTATGTTTTCCCACATAATATATAGATTCCGGATTTGTGGGGCACATGTCACTTGTATGGTTGTCACTACACATCTCATAGCACAACGACATCTGTTGTATCTGTTGTCTCGGTTGCACCTGCTGCATCGTCATTATGTTCATTTGATTGGCCAGTTTTGCCATTTCTGCTCTCATAGCTGTGAGGTCATCTAGTTCGATCAACCCAGCTCCCTTTGGTTTAATTACTCTGTGTGAGTCACCGTCCCCTTGCCAATTATGATCATTAGCCGTGAAATTGTTCAGCAGGAGTTGGATTTCACTATAGGGTTTGGCCATGCAACTGCCCCCACAAGCTGAGTCGAGATTCATTTTTGAAGCCTCATCTAGCCTATCAACAAAAGTATGTCCCAAAACCTCATCCGTATGGCAATGGTGTGGACAATCCCTAAGCAGCTTCTTATATCTTTCCCATGCTTGCCGAAGAGTTTCTCCTTCACGTTGTTCGAATCCCAGAATCTGGCTTCTTAGTGACTTTGTCTTTTTGGTTGGAAAGAATTTAATTAGAAATTTTCTGGCTAGGTCATCCCATGTGTAGATAGAATTTGCAGGCTCCTTTTGCAGCCATTCCTTTGCTTCCTCCAACAGTGAAAAGGGAAACAATGTCAACCTCACATAATCTTTGAAAACGTTTGGATAATTATAAGTATCTGTGATTTCCAAGAAATTCTGAATATGCCTCTGTGGATCTTCATGAGACAGTCCCACATATTGTCCTGTAGATTGAATCAGCTACACCATATATTGTTTAAGTTCAAAGTGCCCCGTGATTTCAGGTTTGACAATTGCCTGAGTCATGTTGGCAAGATTGGGTCTTGCAGCTTCAATCACCACTCGTTCCGCATTACTCGCCATCTCAATTGGCTGTGGTTGAACTACGATGTCCAACTCTCTGTTAATTCTAGTTCTGGCTTCTATCTCTATTAATTCTAGTTCTGGCTTCTATCTCCCTCCTTACTCTGTATAGTGTTCGTTCAATTTCTGGATCGAAAGGAAGAAGTTTGTTTGCGCTTCTACTCCTCCGCATTCAATAGAAGAGCCTGTGTCAACGGAAACAGCGTAAGCCGATAAGTAAAACTTGAACAAATAACAAATATAAGCTTAAGTCGGTAAAGTAGCAGATTTTTAAGTCCCCGGCAACGGCGCCAAAAACTTGTTGCTCCCTAACGCACACGCAAGTATACGCGGTCAACAAGTAATATAGGATTTAGAGTCCAGATATCGTACCCACAGGGACTTAATTCGACTACTTACTAACGCACAAATATTGCTATTCAATCAAGCAAAAATTCGAGTTCGATATCTTGATTATTCTAAACTACAGCTCTAAATTATAACTAGATTATCAAAGAACAAATTAAGTGTTGTTTAATCAATAGAGATAAATATTCCAGGGTTGTGATTATTTCACCAATCCTATTGTGTTCTAATTAACTTCCCTTTAATATAATTCACTTATGGTTGCTAATTAATCGATAAACATTCTCATAGCCTTCTTCCGAAGTACTACTCGCCTATTCTCAATAGATCAACACCTATATTCCTATGGAATCAATCTATCAAGAACGCAATAAAAACACGATATTTAATTAAGCATGGTGATTAAGTATATTCCTACCCTAACCACGAATCCACCCCCTTTAAAGGTTAAGAACATGCTTTCTTCAATTCTTCTCTAATCTAAACATAGTTTTCCCAAACATAGCATAGATAGTTGATAGAACCTAATTGCCGGCCAAACAATTAGGCAATTAAACGTAGAATTGAAGAAACAACCATATAATCATGAATTATAATCAAGAATCATTAACTTCGAACAACAATGTTCATGGCTAATCACAACCCCAGAACAAGGGGTGATTAGCCACTCATGATAAAAGCAATCAAAATATAAAGTATTGAATAAACTATAAAAATACTAGACAGGATGAAGAACTGAGAATCGATGCTTCTGTGCGATGTTCCGTTATGTTTTTTCCTCCCAAATTACGTTCTCTCTCTTCCTCTTGGGTTTAGATGTGTTTATATAGATGTTGGGAAGGGGTATGGTCGAAAATAGCCAAATCCTAGACGAACTAGGCGAGTTCCCGCCATCGGCGTCCTGGGTGGTGCCAGGAGCCCACCAGGGTGCTGCGTCCAGTAGCTTTCCAGAACACACTGCCTTCAGCACCACAGGTGGCGCCAGGCACTGCCTGTGGCGCCCACTGCTCCTTCCCCCGTTTTTGTCTCGTTTCGGCTTATTTCTTGCTCGTTTCTCCCCCACTTGCTCCCGACTAATTCCTACACATAAAAATACTTTAATTTAACATGAATCGTAGCAATTAACATCCCAATTTCATAAAACAAAAGCCAAATATAAGGTGATTTACTTAGGAATATATATCTTTTATATCAAACATCACCATTAAACACGATTTTTATATTATTTTTAACGTGAAGGTCAGAGTTTATTGTGTTTTATCTTTTTTCTACTAAATTTAATAATTTTTATCTTTTTTGAATGATTTGTCGTTTGGTTACCACGTCTATGTAGAGCTATAAACTTTACATTCTAGGATTTTGGTTCTTTCATGACTATTGTTATTCCAATATTAATTTTGATTTTTCAATTTATTGTATTGGTTTATTTATTCAATTTTGCGCTTAATTATTTGATTGCTTGATCACCAATTGAATACTATCTATGAATCCAGAATTGAACTTGAAAATAAGAATTCTAGATTGCACATACGATTGACTAGAGCAAGTTCTTAAACCTGGACATTGGGGAATAGATGCGTTGGTTAGGATAGACACATACCTAATTGTCTTGCTTGGCTATCTTATAGGAATATGAATGCATTCTTGTTGATTCAAACTCCATACACATATATGGGTTAGGTTAGCTTGAATAGACAAGTACAAACTCAACAGATTCTTATGAACAATAATAACAGTTTCAACTAATAAACCAGATGAATTAATTAGTCAATTCAAGTGAAGAATATGATCGGATTGTTAGATAGCCCATAACATAGATTGTTTCCATCACATTGATAACATAAAAATCTGCTCTTCCTTTGTTTAGAATTCACTGTTTGTTTTTTTTACTTTATTTAGTTTGGAGTCAAACACTTCTAAGTTTAATTCTTATTTGAATAATTAAGATAGTTTAATTTAATCAATAATTAATAATACATTCTCGTGAAAACAATACTCTATTTATCATTTAATTGCTTATCGGTAGCGTATATTTACGTGTGCGTTTTACCCCAATAACATATTAAAATTTTGTACTTACATGAGTTTTGATGGATACTCTAAAATTGGCCTTTCAAGCTAAACAAAGGATTGGCGCTTGACAATCTTTTTTACTTAATGATGAAGCATAAACCAATGGAATTGACTAATCATTTCTTTATTCCCTGCTGCTTAATTATACTGTCTATCTCTGCTATCACCGGGATGGGATTCCCTCCAGTATTTTAATGTCCAGTAATTCTCAATTGTCACCTAGATGCAGGCCACATGTGCAGTTGAATTTCAAAGGCTTGGATTTGTTTTTGTGTTTTAGTATTTTTCTATTTGCTTTATTAATTAAATATAGATTTTACTTGCTTTCTTTATTTCTTAAATAAAAAATGGCAGGAACTCTTTTCACTTTGTTCCAAGTCCTCCCCTCCCCAGCAAACCATGTTCTCTTCTTTTTTACTTTTTTCCACTTGCGTGTACAAATCGAATCGAAAAAATGGCCCAAACTAAAAAATCAAATCAAATCAATTAAAAAATTTGATTAGGTTTAGTCTGATTTGATTTGGTATTGAGTAAATAAATTCGAACCAAACCGACAGTTCTCTCTTTCAAGCTTCTTTCCATCCTGGGGATTTCTTCTCATTCCGTCCGTTCTGCTAGCTGGTGTCGCCTTCTCTCTTACTTATCTATTCCCATCCATCTTTACCTCTCCTACTACGAGCATAGAGAACCGGGGGCGGGCAGGGCAGGAGTCCCACTGCCATTAGCACCTTTTTTAGTACTCCTTGAGCTAATCCCTTATTGTTTTCGAGGTAAATATATAATTTATATATATATGTTTAAGATTTTATATTGAATTTTTTTAAAAATGTCTAGAAATATTTGGGATTCTCTAACGTGATATAATATTTAATAAAATATAAAGTGCTCCATATTTATTAACCTTATGATCATTTTTTTATCAAGTGTTACTGAAATGCTTCAATCTCTTTGTTTTTCCATATTCATATGTCAAGATCTATTAAATTTTCACATCTTTTTCGAATTGAAGTGATTATTATTAGCTAGGCAACATATTGATTTTTATGTTTAATTACTAAATTCGATTAACCTTAAAAGTATACATCAACAAAAAAAAATTATTGTTAGACCACTAAAAAGATAACTATCATGTGTTACTAAGTAAATTCTCCCATAAGAATATTTTAATAGACAATATGTTTGTCAATTTTTTAAATTTATACTAAACATATATTTACTTATCAAGAATTTAATAAAGTAAGAATGAAATAATATTTAAGCAACAAAAACCCGATAAAACTGACAAAATCGAACCAATCCAAATCGATATAATTGGTTAGGTTTGATTTGGTTTTGATAAAAACCGAACCAACCCGATCCATATACGCCCCTAACCAACGCATTATTTTTCAAACAATGATTAAATTGTAAATCTTAAATTTAAGAAATCAATTCATTCTCATCAAGTCTATATGTATAAATAAGGTGGGTTTTCTCTGGAAACTCCCTTGAATTATCTTATACTATGTGAATGCACAGAAAATGGGCAATCCAAAAAAAAGGGGCAAATCGGATTTTGGGTATTTCCAAACGATGTGAAAGTGTAGTCTCATGTTTTCTTTCTTGATTTTCAAAGAGTATGAGTGTATTTGTGTAAAAAAAAGCACAAGGTTGAAGAAGAAGAGAACAAAGTTAGTGGGGTTGTGGCCTGAGGTGGAGGTGGAGGAAGGTGAAAGAAAATAGCGCAAGATGATCCTGTCATTTTCTGTTTTTATTTTTTTAAGCATTATTGATTTAATAAAGCAAATAGAAATAAGAAAATTAGTATAAAATGGATCCAAGTCATTGAAACTTCAACTATACACATGGCATCATCTAAGTAGTCCATTGAGAATTACTAGACACATTACTGGAGGGATCCTATCCCGCTAGCAACTACCCCTTCTTTACTTTTCATTTCTTCAATTAAATTTAATAGTAAACCGAAATAAGTAGGCGTAATACTTATATTGATACTTATACCTGTCCCAATTTTAAAAGCTGCCAACCCAACTCTCCTTTTTCCTATATTTAAGGACTTTTCGCTAGTCATACTTATAGTAAGACAACGTAATTGATGTGGAATCGTCTAACGAATCGTCTGATACTAGATGAAGAGGAACCCTCTTTTGTTTTGGTTTTGAGTGTGGGGGGAGGGCGTGATAGGAAAAAGAAAACTTGATCAGATAGTTCGTGCAATTCGCTCACTTCGGGAAGAGCGGACAGCCTCACGACCTGGTGGTCGGCGTAACAATAATGACATTTGTCGATATGCTACCGCCTGTTTACTGGGCAAAAATGCATGGCAATCACGCTTATAACTAAACAAAATATAAAAGTTATATAAATTACAAGGTAAAAATAAAAGAAGTTAACAAACAAAAACCTCACTTTTCCAACTCCCTTCTTTCTTTGTTCTCCATATATAGCAGCAGCAATACCATCAGTTAATCCATTGCCATCAGCTTAATTCACCTAAACCAACACCACCTCTGCCACCACTGCTTCCGTTTCCACCACCTTCAGTCAGTTGCTCTGCCACTACTTCTCTCACTCTACTTCCACCAACCAACCACCATTATCATTAGTACCCTCTTTCACTTAACCTTTAAATAAACTAATTAAAACTTTTCGTTCATAAGACTTTACCATTCTACCATCAATGTTAACTATAAATGTATTTGGTAAGTTTTCTAACTTTGAGAGGAAAGTTAATGTTAGGGTTTTCGATAAAAATCTAATCTCAAGAAAGGTAAATCTGGGAGACTGGAGAAGATGATACTTCAGTTATTGCTGCGATCTTATCTCTAATAAATTGAAGAGCATAGCACTAGGGGACATAATACCGACCGAATCGAAAAAATCGGCCTAATCGAAAATTCGATTTATTCGGTTTCGGTTTTTCAATCAGTTTGCGGTTTATAGTTTTTAAAAGATCGATTTTCGATTCGATTTTTCATTTTAATGGTTCGATTTTCGGTTAAACCGAAAAACTGAATTATTGCTGCACTAAGTATTACTACTGGAATACTTCACTTAGGTTAGTGATTAATAAGCCAGGCATGAAACCTTAAAAGCGAAACAGCAGATGGCCATTTAAAGAATCAAAGCTTTAAAAATAAGAGTTCAACTTTATCTCTCCCTTTGAAATGACGTTGCATTTTCAGTCACTCATTTCAAGCTGTGAAACTTAACTTTAAACCACCATTTGAAATGACATAACCTCGATCTGCAGTAATAAGAATAGACTCTAATGTTTGTGCTTCTAGATTTACCTTCTTTAGATTAGCCAAAGTAACAAGCTTTTCTTCTGTGAAAGGAAAGGCTTGATCACCATATTCTTCAACAAGTTTAACCACTGCAGAGTCTTCCCATCTGGACTAATTACAACTAGCTGCGGTAGGAATTTATGCTCAAAGTACCTAACAAGTCTCTCGCAGTTCTTGTCTTTGAAAGGTAAAGCCAACCATGTCATGGTCTCAAAGCCCTGTTTAAAATCCTCATATTTTTCATTCAGAGAAATTAGCACAATTTCAAAATTCTTTGTTTTAAGCTTTTTATATACATCTGCTAACTTTAAGGTGAAATTCTTGCTCCCTTTATGAGAAGCCATAGCAAAATATAGGCTTAATGTTTTCCCTTCAAGCTCTGACTCAGAAATCTGAAAACAAGCATGTTGAAAATTAAGCACAAAAACCTGAAATGCATAGAAATCATCAAACTTGAGGACAGTTATTACCTTGCTTTCTTCGTTTGAAATCAAAAAATCGC
This sequence comes from Nicotiana obtusifolia, assembly GCA_002018475.1. Classification (NCBI taxonomy): domain Eukaryota; kingdom Viridiplantae; phylum Streptophyta; class Magnoliopsida; order Solanales; family Solanaceae; genus Nicotiana; species Nicotiana obtusifolia. The sequence continues at coordinate 31,296 of MCJB01048810.1, forward strand.
GGGATTCATGTACCAAAATAGACCTCAAAGACTGATTCTCTTTAGCCTTCTCTTCGTCTTCTCTCAAGTAATTAACTCTTTCAGGTGTAAATGGATAAGCTTCAGGACCAAAGTGTTTGATAACTTTAACGCCCTCGTTGCTCAAAACTTTGCATGTCCCGTCAAAAATCACAAGATGTGGAAATTCCACCATTAAACCGAATCGAACCCGAAAAATCGAACCGAATACGAATAAACCGAACCGATGGTTCGATTTTGGTTATTAAAATCACAAACCGAAAAACGAATAAACCAAATCGAAATTCTACAAAACCGAACCGAACCGACCGATGACCACCCCTACATAGCAATAGAGAAAAAGCATAACAAATTTTAGCCGTTTTTCTTCTTAATCTGAAGGAGTTCAAAGTTTTTTAGGAAAAGGAAATATTTAAGTTTGAAGCGATGAATGTGTATAGGGTAAAATTGATTTAATCAAATGACAATGTGACACGTGGAACCGGAGACAGGTAAAAAGTAAATTGTGTAATAATCAACACCGGGAACAATAGGGTAAAATATGTTCATATTTATTGATCGCATGTGAAAACGACACGTAAAGCCGAAGACAGAAGATAGTCGGGCCCGGAGTCAATGGTCTCGTTTGCCATCGGAGAAAATGATATTCATAAAGACAAAATAAAATGCCTTCCACCCGGTAGCATTCAATGAAGAATATTCTATAGCATTAAGTGCATTGGCCGTTAAAGAAAAATTTGGCATTCATTGCCTACCGTTACACAATCTTCAATGTCCCTCATAGTTATCATTTAAAAGGGGCTTGATCCTAGGACCTTGTTCCCTAGGTGTAACTATAAATAGTGAGCTCTACCATCATTGTAAGAAGACGAATTTTCTGACAAGTATACACTATATTCTATCAAAGCTCAATAATATTTTACTTTCTTACTTATTTATATTGTTCTTACCGCCTCTGGCAGCTCTGCGCTCGAGACTAAGATATGCATTTTATTTCAATTTCAAGGCTAATTCTTACATTTTTATTTAATTCACTATTATTTTTGGATCAAATCGATTCGCTTGTCTATAAATCATGTATAAATTCAACTGTACCGTTTCATGGGTAGACAATTTGGCGCCCACCGTAGTGCATAGACAGTCGTGTAATTGAATTGATCCCTTCATTTATTACTAACTTGTTTGATTCTTTGTTATTAGCAAAAATTATTAATGGCAGATAGCAGTATCAACCCCACGCACAACGTTGAGGTCCAAGGAAATCGGCCTCAACACGAAAATTCCATTAGTGATACCCGCAATGAGGGGAACAAGGCCAAGCCGATTCACGACGAGCAATATCCATGACATGTTCGAGAGGCAACCCCTGATAATGCTGAAGATGAGCATGTCGTTGAAATAGTAAGGATCCTAAGGGAACAACAAAAGGCTATTATGGACCATCTCTCGCGACAAGATCAGGTCATGACGGAATTAAAGCAGGCGTTGTCAGGTACGTCCAACAACGCGAATGGACAAGGTCCATTTCCTCCCCGTGCTCCTGCAAATCAAACAACGCAGAGGGTCAACAACAACACCCCGAGGGGCGAGGTCGGCTTCGATGGTACCGGGGGGGGATGATGGCAGACCCGGTAACAACAATGAGAATGATCCCTTTAAAACCGAACTTATGCGGTTTATGAGGGAAATAAACGCCCGAATGGATCAAATTCCAGGCGCACCACCAGTGCTGAAAGGGCTGGACTCAAAGAAGTACACACAATTGTCGTTCAAACCAAGCGCGTCACTAGAATTGATCCCGAAGCGGTTTAAAATGCAAGACGTGCCAAAGTATGACGAGACTTCAGATCCTCAGGAGCACATCACCACCTATATAACGGTAGTGAAGGGAAACGATTTAGCTCTCCACGAGATTGAGTCAGTCTTACTGGAAAAGTTCGGGGATACTCTTACGAAGGGAGCCCTGACATGGTATTCGCTTTTGCCCGAGCACTCCATAGACTCCTTTGAGATGCTCGCAGACCCTTTCATCAAGGCCCATGACGGGGCCCAAAAGGTACAGGCCCGAAAGGCCGACATATTCAAGACTGCACAAGGATAATCAGAGTTTCTGCAGGAGTTTGTGAACAGATTCCAGAAGGAAAGGATGTTGCTACCGGTCATACCGGACGAACGGGCAGCTGAAGCATTCACCAAAGGTCTGAATTCGTGAAGTTCTGACACTTCTCGGAAGTTGAAAGAAGGTTTGCTCGAGTTCCAAGCAACAATTTGGGCGGATGTTCATAACCGGTACGAGTCACAGATAAGGATTGAGGATGATCAGCTAGGTTTTCTGGGGTCAGCAAGGGGTCGGGACCGGGAAAAGAATAAAGAAAAATTGAAAGATGATTTCGACACAAATCGACAGTCTTCAAGGGGTCAGGTTTTGCCCTATGAACGGGCCGAAGGACGCTGCAGAGTTTTCGGTCGGCGGATAGATTTGCTACCAATAGGAAAACTTATCGTGATTGAAATAAAAGGTCGTTGCAGAACAAGGAAACGTCAGGTTCTCGAGATTCCTCCTACCCCAGGCTTTCTGAATACAACTTCAACGTCAGCGTAGTGGAGCTGGTGTCAGCTATGAGGAACATAAAGGAAGCACGATTCCCCAAGCCAATGAGATCCGATCCAGCCAAAGGGATCCTAATTTGAGGTGCGAATACCACGGGACAAACGGTCACCAGATTGGGAATTGCCGACATCTACACGAAAAGGTGGCAACATTGTTGAAAAACAGCCATCTTAAGGAGTTTTTGAGTGATCGGGCTAAAAATAATTACGGCCGTGGTCGCAATAACATGGAGGCTTCAAAAGCAAGAGAGGATCCTCCATGTTTGACGATCAATATGATCTTTGGAGGGAACGAGATTAGCGGTGTGACATTTTCGGTGGCAAGAAAGACAAAGGTGTCGGTAACACACAACAAGAGACTCCCAGAAGTCACTGAGGACGACATAACTTTTACGGAGGAAGACGCAGATGGACTGCTACTTCTGCATAACGACGCACTGGTAATCTCTCTAAATGTCTTAGATTTTAAAATTAAATGTGTTCTGGTGGACCCAGGAAGTTCGCCCAATATCATCTAGTGGAGAGTGTTAAGCAAGCTAAGCTCACCGAAAGTATCATTCCGGCCATGAAACTTCTTGTCGGGTTCAATCTAGCAAGCGTGATGACCCGGGGAGAGATCCTACTACCCACGAATACCGAGGGGGTGATGAAGACGACCCTTTTCGAGGTAGTAGACGGCGATATGGGTTACAATATTATACTGGGAAGACCATGGTTGCACGAGATGAAGGTTGTGCCATCAACATATCATCAGTTGCTGAAATTCCCAACTCCTAAGGGAATTAAACAAATAAGAGATGACCAACCGACAGCAAGGTAGATGAATGCAATCTCAGTCTCTAGTAGCAAAGAGAAGGAGCATGCGGCATAGAAATTACAGGAACCAACGCTTGCTCCCGAGCCGAACGAAGTTAACCAGGGAAGAGTCATGGGAATCCTATCAAGTACCAAGATATTTTTAGGTACCAGAAGAAATGGAGGTAACAAAATCTAAGGTTGAAGAATTGGAACAAGTTGCAGTGTTCGAAAAATTCTTGGAGAGGAAGTTCCACCAGGGGATAGGACTGCACCCCGAGCCCAGGTTTGGATTTATTAAATTTCTTAAACTTCATGTTGATTCTTTTGCATGGTCGCATGTAGATATGATAGGTATCCCACCAGAAGTGGCTGTGCATAAACTAAGCCCTGACCCTAGCATCACTCTGGTAAGACAGAAAAAATATCCTATTGTTGAGGTCAGAAACAAATTTGTCAAAGAAGAGATATCACGCTTGCTTGATATCGGTTCAATTAGAGAGGTAAAGTATCATGACTGGCTAGCTAATGCAGTAGTAGTTACAAAGAAGAAGAATAAGTTTCGCATGTGCGTAGACTATAAGGATTTGAATAAGGCATGCCCAAAAGACTCCCATTGCCAAACATTGTTCAAATGATTTATGCAACAGCCGGACACGAGTTGATAAGTTTCCTCGATTCTTACTCCAGTACAACAAAATCAAGATGAACCTGGAGGATCAGGAAAAAACTTCGTTCATCATGAACTTTGGCACATATTGTTACAATGTGATACCTTTCGGGCTAAAGAACGCCGGAGCCGCTTATCAACGGCTCGTAAACAAAATGTTTGAGAAGCAAATAGTGAAAAGTATGGAAGTTTACATAGATGATCTGCTGGTTAAGTCTTTGAACACAGGTGACCATCTGAAACACTTGCAAGAGACCTTTGTCACCCTGAGGAGACACAACATGAATCTTAACCCCGAGAAATGTGTATTCGAGGTCAACTCCGGCAAGTTCTTGGGATTCCTTGTGTCGCAAAGGGGGATTGAGTTTAACCTCGATAAAATCAAAGCCATCGAAGACATCCCGGACCAGCTATCAAGCATAAAAGAGGTTTAACGGCTAACGGGGAGACTGGCCGCTTTGAGCAGATTCATTTTCCGATCTTCAAAAAAATGCCATCATTTCTTTGCACTTCTCAAAAAGAAGAATAACTTTGAGTGGACACCAGAAAGCCAGTAGGCTTTGAAGGATCTGAAAAGGTATTTGTCAAGTGCTCCATTACTATCAAAACCGGAGGAAAACGAACAACTACTGATCTACTTAGCGGTCTCGGAGGTAGTGGTAACTGTTGTGTTAGTCCACGAGGATGAAGGTACATAATCTCCTATTTTTTATGTAAGTAAAATTTTCATGGGAGCATAAACTCGCTACCCGCATCTAGAAAAATTGGCCTTAGTCCTTGTAGTCCCGCTCGAAAGTTAAGGTCTTATTTTCAATGTTACTCGATAGCTGTGGTGACCACTTTTCCCCTATGGGATATTCTTCACAGACCTGAACTTTTAGGTAGGCTGGCTAAGTGGGCCGTCGAAATGAGCGAATTTGACATAGAATGCCCAAGACTGCAATTAAGTCGCAAGTTTTGGCTGACTTTGTGGTTGATTTCAGTCCGGGACTTTTATCTGTGGCTACCAAAAAAAGAAGCAGTAATGGTGTCAGAATCGACATCAGGAGTTTGGACCTTGTTCACGGGTAGAGCTCCCAATGTGAAAGGGTTCGGGCTTAGCATAGTGTTAACCACGCCTTCGGGAGAAACCCTAAGGCATGCCATATGAATTGTGGCTTTGACTAACAATGAAGCGGAGTATAAAGCTTTGATTGTAGGGCTCCAATTGGCCCGGGGACTGGACTCCGAGGTTATAGAAATCAAATGCAACTCCTAGTTGGTGGTAAATCAGGTCTACGGGATCTTCGAAGCCAAAGAGGAACGTATGCAACAATATGTAATGAAGGTCCAGGCTTTGCTTGCTTAGTTTCGGGAGTGGTGAATTACGCATATCCTGAGGGAAGAGAATGCAGAAGCATATGCACTAGCTAGCCTTGGATCATCCATAGAGATGAAGGGATCAGACTCTGGTACGCTAGTACAGCTTAGGCATTCGGTATTGGACGCGGATAGCTATTACGAGGCAAACGCGACTAATTTGTTCTGGGATTGGAGAAACGAGATTATTGACTATCTCGAGCATGGGAACTTGCCTGAAGATCTTAAGGCATCTGGGGCATTGAGCACAAAAGCAGCTCGATATAGCTTCAAGGGGGGTCAATTGTACTGAAGATATTTTCAAGGCCCGTTGGCTCGATGTTTGGGAGCCTCCGAAGCTAATTATGTTGCGAGAAGTCCACGAAGGGATCTGCGGAAATCACTTAAGCAGATTCCTTAGTATTCAAATTAATTAGGGCAAGATACTATTGGCCCCTGATGGAACAAGACGCCAAAGTTTATGTTCAAAAATGTGATAAATGTCAACGCTACGCACTGTTGGTACATCAACCGGTTGAGCCGTTGCACTCAGTTTTGTCACCATGGCCGTTCATGAAGTGGGGAATGGATATCGTCGGACCACTGCCATCGGCCCCCAATAAGGTAAGATTCTTTTTTATTTTAATTGACTATTTTTTAAGTGGGTTGAAGCAGGTTCTTATCAAAAGATCGGCCAACGTGAAGTGGCAGATTTCCTGTGGGAGAATATAATTTGCAGATTTGGGATACCAAAAGAGATAGCCTGCGACAACGGGCCACAATTTATAGGCGCAAAGGTCACAAAGTTCCTTGAAGACTTGAAAATCAAGAGGATCACATCATGACCCTATCATCCGAGCGCAAATGGCCAAGCAGAATCAACGGCCAAGCAGAATCAACGAACAAGGTGATTATACAAAATCTCAAAAAGAGATTGGAAGTAGCTAAAGGTAAATGACCTTAAGAGCTTCCAAGTGTACTGTGGGTATACCGAACAATGGCCAAATCAAGCATGGGGGAGACTCCTTTCTCTATTGTGTAAGGAGTAGAAGCACTGATCCTGGTAGAAGTAGGGGAACCTACTCTGAGATATTTCCAAGAAAACAAAGAAACAAAAAATGAAGTGATGTCGGTCAATTTAGAGCTGCTCGATGAACGCAAGGACTTGGCGCATATCCGAATGGCATCCCAAAATCAAAGAATAGAAAGATACTACAATCAAAGAGCCAATTTCTATAATTTCAAAGTAGGAGACTTGGTTTTAAGAAAAGTAACTCAGAACACCCGGGAGCTCAATGCGGAGAAGCTGGGTCCAACATGGGGAGGCACCTACCGGGTTTCAGCTATCACCAGGAAAGGATCATACGAGATAGAAAATCAAAATGGAGAAAATTTTCCAAGCAACTGGAATGTGGAGTACCTCAAGAGATATTATTGGTGATAAGCCTCGCCTCTACTGAAAGTATGTGTTGCACTCTTTTTTCCTTCGTCTAGTTTTTGTCCCAATTGAGTTTTTCTGGCAAGATTTTTAGTGAGGAAGCAAGGCAAAGCATACTACGAAGGAAGCCTCGTCAGTAGAAATAAGGCCTTAAAACGACAAGGCATGCAAACGATGGATCACTATGGAACAGTTAGATAATTTTTGGCTTGATAGCAAAAATTCCTATTGGGAAGTAAAATTTGCCATGGGACAAAGGTTACCCGACCATTCACAAGTACAAGCCACTGGGGGGTTGTTAGATAGTCTTTGCCTTGATAACAAAGTTCCTAATGAGAAGTGAAGCTTGTTACCGAACTAAAGATTATCTAACCATCCACTAGTGTAATCTCCAAAAGATCAAGACTTCCAGTGTTCAAATTTGCATTCTTCGCATTCGAACACTAGGGGGAGGGTTGTATGAGGATACGGCAACAATGACTGCCACATCAATCGGAATATGAAACTCGGAAGCAAAGTTGTACCATCAGAACCGGGGAATGCGCGGCCAGCCTAGTAGAAACAAGTTGTACAAGCTAGCCACAAGTAATGGCAACTTCGTTTTATCACGACAAATGCTTATGTACTTTTGAAAATAAAAGGAATAAAGTAAAGTCCTTTTATTTCTATTTGTTTCTTGTCTGAACGATGAATTAATTTTATCATTTGAAAGTTAAACAAGTACTTCAAATGTAGTGTCGTGATGAACAAGAGACGTCATTTTCAAGAGCACCGTAAACATAAGAGGGCTCTCTCTCATAAAACCCTCACGTTAAAGGATTGATTTCGGAAGAACTTATGCTCGAAATCCAAATACTAAATAAAACCCTCACATTAAAAGATTGATTTCGGAAGAACTTATGCAAAGAATTCAAATACTGCCCGGGAAAAATATACCCGAAGCCTCGCATATCTCGGCGTGAAAAACTTGTGAGAATACTTAACTTGTGCAAACACTTAAACGAAAAAGACGCAAAGAGCAAAACTTGCATAAACACTTAAACCAAAATAGATGCAAAAGAGCAAAACTGGCGCGAATACTTGAACGAAAAGGGAACAAAGAGAAAAGCTTGCACAATACTTGAAAAAAAAAGATACTTTTATTCACAATAAATGTGCCAAACAGCACAATATAAAAGTGTAAAAAATAAAGCAAAAACTAAGCTGCTGCATCTTCGGGGCCTGGAGGAAGAGAAGCATTTGCTCCCCCAGGAGAGGTGGGTAGATGCTGCCGCTTCGATATCTTGGCCTTCATTATTTTGACCTTTAACATTGCCTCCTTTTGTTTCTTCTTCAGTTCCCGAGAACTCTGAACCGAAACCAGAAGAATTGGTGGTATCATTCGAGAGACCCCTTTTGTGGTTAACTCCAGCTCATGAGCCTTAGCGACTTCGGCATCAAAGTCAATAACACCCGCTTTGACCTCTTCCAAGGTTTTTCTCCTCATACTATGCATAGCATATGTTTTTCAACAACGAGGGAAGCCGCTCGACGCTAGAGTTCTTCTTTAAGTCGGTCGACCTCAGCAGAAAGGTTATTCCATGTGGATCTGGTGGATTGGAGGCTGACATCAAGCTCGCGGACAGTGGAGCGGAAAAATCTATTGTGCTCGATGGTCCTCTAATGCTTCTTCTCCAACTGCGCATACTCCGCCTTGGCAGCAGTAAGCTATTCAGCTTTGGAGTTTAAGGCTGCCTCCAAATTACACAATCTTTTAGCAGAGGCAGCCTCACGATCGGATGCAGTAAGAATGACATTATAGACTTCAACCCATTTGGCCTTAGTTTCTTCAAATTGTGCCCTTAACGGGGTGACCTCCTGGCTAAGGGTTACCACTTCTTGCTCACTTTGCTGCAACCGAGCTTCCAATTCAACGGCCTCAGCAGCTCGTGCTTCCAGCTCTAAGAGCCGAGCAACATTCTAGTCTCGCGTAACCAAAAGTTGATCCCTTTCGGAGGTAAGTTCCTACTTATCATGAATCAGCCTTTGTAGGCACTCCGAAGCAAGAAGTTGGCCTACAAATAAAAATGCAAATTCAAAATCCTACCATAATAATGATAGAAGAAACAACGGAGAAAACAAAGAATATATCGCTTCTGAGTTGTGCATGACGTTGTTCAACAAACACTCTCCCGAGAGAGTTTGTATCTTATGTTTATCTTTTCCTGAAGCCAAAGGCTTTAGATAGTTAGCAAGCTCCGTCGGCTGGGATAACAAATGGCATCTGGTAGTGACTGAGTGGGTAACATTCCTCATCTTTTAGGGATCTTCAGAGGGGACAACATAATTTTGCCTCAAATTCCCATAAATTGGGGACTAGGTAAGAGGGACATCCTCGTCTCTTGGCAGTTGCAGCCTGTAGAGATGATGTAGCAGTGCTGGTGGCGAAGGCAAAGTTGGTGAAGAAGGAGATGAAGTTGATGGCGAAGCAGCTGCGCAAAATGCAGTGCTGGTTGTTGGTTGCTCATCAACCAAAGATGGCAATGACCTGGTACTCAGCCTCACAGTATCAGGCACAATGACTGGGACTCGAAAATGGGAGTTAGCATTTTCCACCAAATCATACTCCCCCAAAGTGTCGAGGCTTCATCTCGGTTGGTATAAATAACTCAATAGATTGAGCATTCTGTTGAGCTGACGAAGGTCGTCTATTCTATGTAGAGAAGCCCCCTCCTCACTGGCTTCTCCATCATCGTCAATCACCACAGTGTCTATGCCGCTCGAGCGCGGGGCTCACCACCACAACATTCGAAGACGACTCAGGCGCGACATTCTTTGCCGTTTTATTCTTTCCCCCTACCACGAAGAAACGTCTCTGTTTTGGTTGCTTGTTCTCCGGCCGGGGACTCCGAGAAGAAGCACTTGCACCAAAAGAAGGCCCGGAAACACCTGTTCGAGTAATAGCTTCCTGCAGCAGCCTTGCCGCGTCAGCAGGACTAGCCAAAATGTCCTCCTCGGGGACGACAACTGAGCCCTGGGGTAGACCTAAATTCAACAGGAGAGAAAGGTTAAACTTCCCTATATGAAAGGTAAAAACAAGATGAGTTCAACTTACCATGATTTTTGGCCTTCCACCCATATTTAAGGGCCAGTTCTTTCCACGTAGGTGTCTCGAACGTAGTGACGTCCAAAATCTTCTGGACCCACTGGTCCAAGCCTTTGACCCTCTGTGGAACCCACCGAGTTTCTGAAACAAGTGAAAGAAGAGGAATCAGTAACAACATCGGGTGTCTTTAACTAAAAGAAGAGGCAAATGATGAACTTACGAGTATGGTTCCACAATTCCGGAAAGGATGAAGCCGTGGACGGAATGATGTCCCTAGTGGCAACTGCAACAAACCTTTCCATCCACCCACGATCATTGTCATCATCCATGCTGGTTAGGAGAGCATGGTGGCCACGTTTGCTGAAATTTATCATTCCCACGCGAAAATCTTGGGAGAATAAATATTCATTAACCGAGCTAGGGTTAGGTCCTTTCCCATCTCCTGGCATAGACGCTGAAGGAAAGAAACTATCCTCCACACAGAAGACTTACTTGTGCCAGACATACCTAGTAACGGATGCAGAACTCCACAATAACAGAGTCAAGCTCCCTACTCAAAGAGAACGGTCCCAAAATGAAGGGATACGTATAAAAATACGTGAAACCCTTCTTGGGTAGGGTAATACGCTCCGTCAGGTCGGGAGCGATAATGTCTAAATCCTGGCAGTGGCAATCTTCCTTCACAGCAGGAATACTGCAAGGGTGGGTGGAAGAAGTATTTACGCCAACGGCCCACATACCAGGGTTAGCGGAAGGATATTTTTCTTTGAAGTCTTAAGTTGTGACAAGACTTCTTGGGATGATGGTGCTCATAGTAGGAGGAGCAGCATCATCAACATTACCTTTGTTCTTTGAGGAACCAGGGTTTTTTGGAAGAAGAAGCCATTTTTATCAGAAGGGAGGAAAAGGTTTTCTCTAAAGAAGAAGGTTAGAGCAAATACGAGTTGAGTAAAGGGAGTTTGAGAAAGTTTGGAGAATTATGAAGTGTAAATGAAGAAGTTTGATGCGTATAAGTAAAAGAATAGGCGGCTAAAATTGTGGCCATAATTACCTCGATAAACCGCAAAGGTGATGCTAAATTATGGAATGACGCGTGTTCGGAGCATTAAATGCGGAGAGATGTGCGTCTAATCAACCATCAGAAACTTTTCGGAAGGAGTTCAGAGAATTTTCCGCCAAAAAAGGTCTCTCTAGAAACTTCCTAGTGACATAGAGTTATGCCACCGGAAAGCAGGGAGACTATCTGTACAGGGTAAAATATGCTCATATTTAATGATCGCATAAGAAAGCAACACCTGGAGCCGAAGACAGAAGACAGTCGGACCCGGTGGCAATGATCTCATTTGCTATCAGAGAAAATATATTCATAAAGGCAAAATAAATGTCTGCCACCCCATAGCATTCAATGAATTCTATAACATTAAGTGCATGGTCCATTACAAAAACATGGCATTCATTGCCCATTGTTGCACAATCTTTAATGGCCCTCATAATTATCATTTAAGAGGAGCTTGATCCTAAGACCTCGTTCCTTAGGTGTAATTATAAATAGTGAGATCTACCATCATTGTAAGAAGACGAATTTTATCAAAAGCTCAATAATATTTTATTTTCTTGCTTATTTATATTGTTCTTACTGCTTCAGGTAGCTCTGCGCTCGGGACTAAGATATCTGTCATTTTATTTCAATTTTCAAGGCCAAGTATTACATTTTTATTTAATTCATATATTATTATTTAATCAAATCGATTCACTTGTTTATGAACCACGTATAAATTCCAACTGCACCATTCTACAGGTAGACATAGCTGCAATTGACATTGGATAGATCCCGAAGGGAACATGATCAACATGAGCATATCAAATGCTTGCCATAGGATATCATTAGATGAAAAATATTTCCTGGCATTAAATGGGCAGCCATTACAGAGAATATTTGCATTTGTGGCCTGCCATTACGTATTCATCAATGGCCCTCTTTGTTGTCATTAAGAGGGGCTTGATCCTAGGTACTTGTTTCCCTAGGTATAGCTATAAATTGTAGACTCATAGCCATTGTAACATACAAAATTCTTGGCAAAACCTATGCTACATTCCATTCTCAAGTTAAATAAAATAACCTTAATTGCTCTTTATATTATCCCTATTTCTGTCTCTGGACGCAACTGCTCTCGGAGCCAAGCTTGTCATTTCCTTCGATTTTAATCGCTAAGTCTTATTTTTAATTAGTGTATTTACTATTTTTGGATCAAATCAGTTCGCTTGTCTATAAATCACGTAACAAATTCAACTGTACTGTTTTACAGGTAAACAGAATGCATTTATGTCTAATCCAACTCATAATTTAGAGTTAGCCATCGTCGTGTTTGCACTTAAGATCTGGGGCCATCGATTTTATGCTGAGTCATGTTACCATTCCACCATCTACGTTAGTTGGAGGTGGCTCGAAATACATAAGGACTATGATATCGCCGTTTTGTACCACCCGAGAACTGTAGCAGACAATTTGAGCCACTAGTCCATCAGTAGTATGGTTCACATTGCAACTAAGGTATGCGTGCTAGCTAAAGAGTTTCAAATATACAATAACAACCATATATATATATATATATAGAGAGAGAGAGAGAGAGAGAGAGAGTACTTGACAAGATACTAGCATATGTGCCTGCATCACTACCAACAACAACATTTCCAGTGTAATTCAATATGGTCTGGGAAGGGTAATGTGTATGCAGACTTTACCCTACCTTGTACTGATAGAAATATTATTTGATGAGTGCTTGCACCATCATTTTTAATTAAACAGATCAAGGATCGTCAGTATGAGGATCCTTATCTTCTAGGACTCAGAGCCTGCTAGTATGAGGATCCCCGATCCCCATCTTCTAGTACTCAGAGCTCGGACTTAGAGATATGAGACAACCTCTTTTGTGGTAGACTAAGGTGAAGTGTTTGAAATTTGTCTTACATGTGCCCTCCACTGTTCTTTCGGTCCATAAAAGCCTCCACTGTTGTATTTTGTCTCAAATATACCCCACTAACAATTTTACTCTGAAAAAATTAGTCTGATCACTTGACAAATAAATGGAAGTCAAATAAGGGCATGTTTATACCTTTTCAATATTTCTGGGTATGTTTGAAACTCTTCAATTGTTCAATATCATATTCAAATTATCATAAATTATTCAATTGTCCAGCATCAATATAATATTCAAATTATATGTATATATACACAACCACGATAAACTAGTATAATTTCCACAGGTGAGGTATGGGGAGCGTGATGTGCGCATAGATCTTACCCCTAATATGAGTAGGTAGAGATGATGTTTTCGATAGACCATCAGCTGAAAGAGAAAGACGAAAAAAGAAGCACACTAAGAAAGCTGAAGCTAAAGAAATAGTAGCTAGTAATAGATATCTAAAAATAAGAAGTACAAGACTAACACTACTATAATATATATATATATATATATATATATATATATATATATATATATATATATATATATATATATATA